>JACXGM010036384.1:0-11399 GCA_016801145.1 Umbra pygmaea
TACTGACTCACCCAGCGCCCTGCAGAACAGACCTCTCACTAGCTACTGACTCACCCAGCGCCCTGCAGAACAGACCTCTCACTAGCTACTGACTCACCTAGCGCCCTGTAGAACAGACCTTTCACATTCTTTGCTTATATTTTTGGCTTTCACCGACAACAGGCTTCCCTACAGATATCATAACACCTAAGTTTACATGTTTTATTCAGTCTTTCTTTTCTACTCTTTGATTTCCAATAAAATATTTCACATACATAGTTTAGGGAGTAATTATCCCATAAAAATATTTTTTAAAGAAATACAGTATTTTTACAGCTTTTGTAAGCTGGACAACTGGATAAAAGTACCAGAAGTCTTCACAAGGATAGTAATACTTGACAAAAATGCCAATAATAGGACTTTTGCCAGTCCCCTTGAGGACAAAACCAATGTCTATCTTAGCGGTTATGTCTAGGGCCAAGGTTACAATTCGGTTTAGGGATACCATTTATGGTACTTTCAGGTTCAGACATTATAGGTTAGGTTTAGGGTTGCATTTAGGCATTAGGGGAAGGTTAAGGTAAGGGTAAGGCTAAGGTAACGGTAAGGCTAAGGTAACGGTAAGGCTAAGGTAAAGGTAAGGCTAAGGTAAAGGTAAAGGTAAGGCTAAGGTAAAGGTAAAGGTAAGGTAAAGGTAAAGGTAAGGCTAAGGTTAAGGTAAAGGTAAGGCTAAGGTAAAGGTAAGGCTAAGGTAAAGGTAAGGCTAAGGTAAAGGTAAGGCTAAGGTAAAGGTAAGGCTAAGGTAAAGGTAAGGCTAAGGCTAAGGTAAAGGTTAGGCTAAGGTAAAGGTTAGGCTAAGGTAAAGGTTAGGCTAAGGTAAAGGTTAGGCTAAGGTAAAGGTTAGGCTAAGGTAAAGGTTAGGCTAAGGTAAAGGTTAGGCTAAGGTAAGGGTCAGGCTGAGGTAAGGGTCAGGCTGAGGTAAGGGTCAGGCTGAGGTAAGGGTCAGGCTGAGGTAAGGGTCAGGCTGAGGTAAGGGTCAGGCTGAGGTAAGGGTCAGGCTAAGGTAAGGGTTAGGCTAAGGTAAGGGTTAGGTTAAGGTAAGGGTTAGGTTAAGGTTAGATTTGGGGCTAAGGTTAAGGTTAGGTAACATGGTTTTTAATGTGTTCTGGTCCTGTGTGGTTTGCTGTACGTGTGTGTGTTTATCAGAGTGTTAGGCACCTGCTGACAGTTTCCTTCACTACCCCCCCGTGCCCTCCCTCCCACTCCCTCTGCCCTTCCTGACCTGCCTTCACTCTTCACACTAACAGCTCAGCAAAACAGTTCTTTGGAGCCGTCAAATGTTCTCAGATAGAGTCCCATTGAGTGAGCCTGGTTGGATGGAAGCGGGTCCTGATGGTTTATGTGTGGCAGTGACGGAGGGGTGACTCATAGAGGATGCTGAATCACAGCGGCGTGAAGTTATGCGCAGGTGATTTGATTGTGCACAAGTGTCAGAGCATGCACGCGCGAGCTTGAGATTAGACCCTGATTTTGACAGGCAGGGGCATTCACTACGTCTTTTAGTACTAACCTTAGCAGAACAGACTGTTCACCAGCTTCCCTTTATGTTTGAAGTTAGACACAGGCCAGCACGCAGAGTTGTACAATTGGCATTTAGGTCATTTAGCGAATGCTCTTATCCAGAATGACTTTTAGTACGTACAGGAACAGTTTTCGTGGAGCAACTTAGGGTAAAGTGCCTAACATTTGGCACAGCCGGGAATCGAACTGGCAACCTTCCGACTACAAGTCTGAATCCCTAACCACTCAAAAATTACAAAGTTAAAATGATGGTTCTTTTTAGCTGAATTCACAAGTTTTGGGGAGTTCTTAAGAAGATTTACCAATTACCATGTCAAGGGATTTCATAACTAAACAGTGCACTTTAAATTAATCGAAAGAGTAAAAATGCTTAATTATGGTAAGTAGTTAGTTATACTCCAATTTACCTGGTCATTTAGGTTTTTTTCAGGACTTTGCCAAAACAGGTGAACCAAGCAGACAACTTTGTACTTTTTACAACTCTGCCGGACAGTAAACAAGACAAGATGTTTTCTGAGCTGCACTGAAGGAAGAAATTGAATGAAAGACATTTTAAATACCGATATACACTAGGATGAAATAATGCTAGGTTAGTGTAAGTACTAGGGTTATGGTAAGGACATAAAATAAGAATAATATCTAATGTTCTCGCTAGTCCATTTGCAATGCAAGCACTGCCCTCTCTCTGGTTGGAATGTAAGTTGAGTTAACCAATCACATGCCTTTCATTACACACCTAAGGACAATCTTGTCCTGTAGACACAAAGACATTTTTCGTGTGTACGTCACAAATTTCTTATAAGCAATTAGTCCGTATTTCACGAAGTCCTCTGTTACTAGACTAGAAATCCTTTCACTTCTGGGCATTAGGCAGAGTTAAAGCACTTCTGTCTCAGCCAATTAAAGGTCAACGTCACTGTTTTTCACTGTAGCCTAATGGTCATTGGACCAATTACTTGCAAACTTCAATATGATGCAATGATATCATTTGTCTGTCCATTGGCTCTATTGTGTCTCTCTGTGGGCGGAGACTGAATTAACAGGCGTAGGGGCCAGGCCAATAGGCACCTGTGTGGAGACTGACACATCGGTAATCGTCCAGTTCACTACTACTAGCCATGTATAGTTTGACCACCTCTGTAATGGAGTTTGTTGTGAGTTGCTTTCAGCCTTCATGTATTTTGCTATCACTTGTCTCTGTGAAGTATGTCTCTACATGTCTCTCTTTTGCTGTCTTTCTCAATGTCTGTCTGTCTTCAACCCTGATTTATTGTTTGTATTCCACTGATCAAAGGATGATAAAAAGATGTCTTTAAATAATTTTGCTAGGCTGGCTGCTTGTGTCTCTCTCTCTCCGTCTCTCCGTCTCTCCGTCTCTCCGTCTCTCCGTCTCTCCGTCTTTATTTCTTTCTTTCTTTCTCTCTCTGTCTCCCTCTCTCCTTTGTCTCCCTCTCTCCTTTGTCTCCCTCTCTCCTTTGTCTCCCTCTCTCCTTTGTCTCTGTCTCTCCCTCCCTCTCACTCTCTCTCTCTCTCACTCTCTCGCCTCTGTCTCTGTATTCTTTCACCCTTTCCTACCCAACACTGTCTAATTTGGTAACTCACTGGTTCTGTGACTTTATGACCTGCTGTCAACCTGTCTCCTATGTCTCGCTGGGTGACCGTCAATATTTCCTGAAGTAACCCAGTCACACTGCTCTCAGTATTGTTTGCCATTTCTGACCTGGTGGGAAAAGAAAAGGCTTTTTATTTACTATAATCGTACGTCCTGTTTGGATGTTTACCTCAACCGCTTTCCCAAAGAAACAAAACTGCTTACCGACAGATTAAAATCTCAGTCGCTTGCGACATTTATGTGTTTGTGCGTCTTGTGAGTAACCTTAACCAAAACCTTCGAGAGGAAGTTGTGTCTCATTGATTGGTCGTCAAATGGTCACATGGACCTGTCTACAGGAAGACATTCTGCAGGCGACAGGAAGGTGTGGAGTTTTGGGGAACACAGAGGGTACAGGATGTAGTGGGTGCTTGGGGCACCGGGGATCTCTGGGTTCTCAGGTCACCTGGGTCATGTCCATTCGCAGCCTTCAGGTTCATGTGACCCAGCCTATCCAGTGAAGGGGTGGGCACTCTGGAACTGATAAGACCCTGCATCCACGGACCACGCTAGTCTTCCCACGCCTCCCACACACAGCAGCATTATATTCTCAGACCGGCTGCCTAACCAACCCTTAGAAACAGCTGTTAAATTTATCAGAGATTCTAGAATGGAATGTGAGATTTGTCACCTCCGAGTAAGCAAAATCTACTGAAGAGCTTTCTTCAGCCAGAAAGAAATATTTAGAAACACATTTTCCACTTTATGCTACAAGGCTTGTACTCTGGTGAACCATCATTTTACATCTTCAAATACTTATTGTGGAAAATTACCATTGAAGTGTCAACGGTGGTTTTTGACAGTTAAGTTGTCAGTCAGTTCACTCCTTGGAGTGACTGTTTAGTTTCTCCTGCAGTCTCCCTCTGACCCACATAGCATAGCAGTTGAATGGAAAAGTACTGACAAGCCCTGGGCAGACATGGCTGGCTGTGTCTAACTCTGTAGGCTGAAGGTGCCTTTTTAAGGCACGACAAGCCTGCTCCCTGGTGGGGTTAAAGGCTAAACAAGCCCCGTCATGCGGTTTCAGGACAGGGGTGCTGGCAGATTAGCCTTGTGAACATGTCGTGAATGAATATGAGCACTTTGCAGAACTGACATTATTGCAGGTCTGGTTCACGTTAAAACTGCACATTCAAAGCCCAGGTGTGAGTCTGGAATATCTCGCTCTCGTTCTCTCGCTCTTTCCCGCTCTCTATCTTTCTCCTTGCTTTCTACAAAGACCAGGCCAGGAGGGGCAGTCTAAAAAACATTATGCGTCATCACTCTCTCTCTGCTAAAACCAACTGTCATTAAAATAATTTGAGCTACAGGCTGCTATTTTCTTAACGACCCTAAGGCCTTTTCAACTCCCCAATAGTCATGTTAACTACCCTATAACCTGTTAACTACCCAATAGTCTTTGTGATGACCCTAGAGCTCATTTTACCTGTGGAGAGGAAGCCATGACCACTAGATAGGAGCCCGTCTAACACAGTTTACATTGATGATGAATGGACAGATTTAGTGGGACAACCTTTCTTTCTGTTTCCTGGATACAGTGATGGATGAATGAAAGATTACCCCAGGTGTAAATGTTAGAGTATACATTTATTCAAATATTACATATAGGTACTCAACTCCTTTTATTTACAACAGTGATGTATCATAGCCGACTGCTTGGCCCACTTTACCAAAGCTACCTTGTCATTAAGCAAGTTCCATTATGTAACAGGACTTTTCTGGCCAAGGTCGGTCATTGGCAGAGATCACAGACACCTGCAGATAGTCTTTTTATCCTTTAATAGCTTAGAGACTGCGAGTGTGTGAGTGCATACGTGGCCGTCCTGTTCTCTTCTATTCTGCCCTGTTCTGTGCCTTAATCCGGTTACGGCCATACAGATGGGTAGATTAAAGAGGAACGTAGCTCTTAAAGCTGCCGAATTTTATAGCGGTGAAGTTACTGCCTCGTTCCGATACAAACCTATGCCTCACCGTATAGCTGCCAGACATTTGGATCCTGGTAATGGCTGTTGGCTGATGAATGTGTTCTTCTCTAGGTGCTGTTTGAGTAGTGTTACATTTTAGTATTACAGACTGGGGTCCGCATAGCGTAGTGTTCTAGTCACTGCCTTGCAGAAAAGCAACGTCATGATAGTCAGTGGTTCAAGCCTGACTATGGCTTCTCCGTCTTTTCCCAGAACTTACAGATCAAGGCAGCACATATTGGCATTGCACTGCCCGGGATTTGGGATAGAGAAGATCACCTACCTTGCCATATCACACTCCATTGACTCTTTGTGTGCCGATAGGTCATCTGTAAATTAATTCACAGAAGTATAGTTGGTGAGTGTAATCATCCTACTAAAGGTCTGCAGGTCTGAGCAGTGTGAAAAGAATCAGTGGTTGGAGGGCCCCTCACCATTCTGCATCTGTCCAGGGAGTTGCGGGGCTGCAGACAAAGCAGGGTTAGTGGGGAGTTGGACAAGACCAATTGGGAGGGGAGAAAAGTATTATTACAGAGCGACAACAGTATTTTAATATGGCTAGCTGAGGCATGACTTCACATGTCTTTGAGAGGTATAAACGTTCTGTGGACTGGCTCTTTGTGGTCCAACCAGTAGACTGGTTCTCTATATGGGGAGGTGCTGATGAAAACAATATATCTAAATATATATATATTTATATATAAGCCAAAAGTATGTGGACACCTGACGATCATATACATATGTGCTTGTGGGACATCCCATTCCAAAACCATCGGCATTAATATGGAGTTACCTCCACCTTTGCATCTATAACAGCCACCATGCTTCTGGGAAGGCTTTCCACAAGATTTTGGATTGAGTCAGTGGGAATTTGTGCCCATTCAGCCAAAAGAGCATTGTAAAGACAGGCAGTGAAGTGGAAGAAGGAGTGGCTCTAAATGACTCTTCACTGGAACTAAGCGACCTAGCCCAAACCTCGAGAAACAGCCCCAGGTTATATCCCTCCTCCACCATTAGTAAGGTAGAGGATGTGGAGTAAAATTATGCAGAAGTGTGTTTTGATGTCATGTGTAGCACAGTAAATAAGTTAACTTAAATATGAGCACAGACTGCTCATTGGTTAGGGAGTCAGACTTTTAGGTGAAGGTTGCCGGTTCATTTCCTGACAGTGCCAAATGTTGTTGTGTCCTTGGGCAAGGCACTTTACACTATGTTGCTCCAAGGGGAATGTCCCTGTGCTTACTGTAAGTCCCTTTGGATAAGAGTGTCTGCTAAATGACTCAAATGTAAATAAAGTTTGTTTTTGCAACATGATGTCTGCAAATAGATGTCTACAAAAGGACAGGTTAATAGGTACCATAACTATCTATAAATAAAAACAATAGCATTTTAAATTTGGTGTCAAATAAAAGCATATACCCTATGTGTTAAATGTAAAGCTATAAATCTATTAAACTAGGACATATGCTAGGCTCTCCTTCCTGAATTTCTTTTCCCCAGCTATATACTGTAGTACTAGTACTTCACTGCTGTCTACTCTTTTTGGAACAGAGGCCAGTATGCTGCCGGTGGATACTTGCGTGCGTGAGTGAGTGAGGTTTCAATTTTGAATGCATCTCATAAAATGTGTTTATCAGTCTGTCTCCGTTGCGGCGCTCTGCAGTCTCTTCCGCGTTACACAACATGAATCACCTGCTGTTTGCCAGTTAGGTAACACATGATTGTGTGGATTGAAGTGGCAGGACCCGAGGCACTTGAGAGGCTGACATCTATGGAACTACAGCATGTAGTCCTGGTGTTAGTGTAGTTTGGGTGTATGTGATATTTCAGTAAGTTCCAGGGATGAGAGTTTCAAAGCTCCAGTGATCCTCATCCTCAGATGACCTCATCTTCAGAGGTTACATTATGACTCAATTAATTTAGAGGACTAGTGTCAGACTCTTCCCGTTGAGGCTAGAGTATCTTTAGTTTCACTCCAACTTGGTATTTCATTGAATATTTATGAACAGTCATCAGGTAGTAACCCTACTTCCCTGGTTGTGTAGGTCAATTGAAGGGGAAATACCAGAAGATACGAGGCCCTCGTTGGAATGAGTTTGACACCCCTGACCCAATGATAACCTCCCACCACAGGATGTAATGACTCTGTTTAAGAGTAGTGTCTGTTGGCTCACAAGTCTGGAGAATACACACGGCTGTACACAAACACACACAGAAAGGAGATAGAGATACAGTACATACAGAACTTCATACGAACTAGTTTTACCTACTTCACGTCTAACCTCTGATCTGACGGTTATTTTATTAGTCAAGTTGACTGAACAGATACTCATTTGCAGTAACGACCTGGGGGGAAGTGGGAAGAGGAGATGGGGATGATTAGGTTACCATGATGGTATGAGGGCCAGATTGGAAATTGGGACACAGGGGTTGATACCCCTAATCTTACGATATGTGCCATGGGATCATTAGTGACGACCAGTGGCGGTTTCTCTAGTAGGTCAAAGGAAGCCTGGCCTCCTCCATAAAATTATAAAACATAATTTAAAATGTAAAATAAATTGCATTTCTCTTATCAAAACATTCCATTATCATTTTCTTCTATAGCTGGTAGAGCGAAACAGCGCCCCTCTGCCACTGCGTGGGTGTTGCAGTACTGTCTGTGCTCTGTTTGGGCAGTAATGCAGTGAAATGCTAGAAACGTTTAAAAAAAAAAACATGTACATTTTCAGCCAATCAGAGTGAGACTAGATTTGACCGAGCTCGACATTGAATGGTCAATTCATCGTAAAGAAAAAAACAAGAGAAGCAAAGTTGAACCTGGCTTCTCACCAATCACATGCCTCAGAAAAACAACAAGTCATCAGCAACATAGACAGTCATCTAGCAGCTCTGGCAACAAGGGGAACTTTGTGGAGCTAGCTAGTGCAAGCTTTCGCCAAGTTTGATAACGCCGTAGTAGAGCACCTAGCATGAGCTACTACATTTATGTGTATGCTGATGCTAGTAAAGCGCACTGTTCAGTTAGGACAGGACCTCTTAGCTGATGCTAGTAAAGCGTACTGTTCAGTTAGGACAGTACCTCTTAGCTGAAGCTAGTAAAGCGTACTGTTCAGTTAGGACAGTACCTTTTTAGCTGATCCTAGTAAAGTGTACTGTTCAGTTAGGACAGTAACTCTTAGCTGATGCTAGTAAAGCGTACTGTTCAGTTAGGACAGTACCTTTTTAGCTGATGCTAGTAAAGCAAACTGTTCACTTAGGACAGTAACTTTTAGCTGATGCTAGTAAAGCGTACTGTTCAGTTAGGACAGCACCTCTTATCTGATGCTAGTAAAGCACACACCGTACCTCTTAGCTGATGCTAGGAAAGCATACTGTTCAGTTAGGACAGCACCTCTTATCTGATGCTAGTAAAGCACACACCGTACCTCTTAGCTGATGCTAGTATAGCATACTGTGTAGTTAGGACAGTACCTCTGACTGATGCTAGTAAAGCGAACTGTTCAGTTAGAATGGTGCTGCACAGTGGCTGCTGCTAACCACAGCCAGTCGTAGGACACAAACACATTCTTTTTCACCTCCAACAATGGATCGTGGAATGTTGATAGGTTAGCTGAGGGAAGGCAGTCAGCTCAGCCAGACAGGATCATCACCTACTACTGTAGGGCATAGGGGAAGCTGTGGGGATTGGACTGAAATACTGAGAAACGGAGCATAAATCTGTCTGTGGGTATCGTGGCCAAGTGGCTTCAGCCATGTTCTCGGTTTTTGTTTGGTTCAGGGATCAGGATGCGTACTGTACCAGCCTGATGTTGTCCCATTACTGTGTCAAGACGGTGCCAGTGTTTACAGTAGTTGATGTTTTCCTTCTTGCAAGACTGCAGCCTAGATCCTCATTACACTATGAAATCGATCTCACTCAGTCCCAAAGGTAGTAGCTAACACAGAGTAAGCTTAGTCCTGGACTAAAAAGTATAGAGTACTGAATCTCCACTGGGTGACATCTTTTATTTAGTCCAGGATTTGGACAGGTTTTCACGAATACTAAAAGGATTGGTGTTAACTTTCTTTGGACCAGGGATCGCAAATTCCTCCATGCTGTATAGATGCCTATACTATGAAGCAAGATTTGGGGTTAGCGAGGTAACTTCAGATTTAACCCTGGATTTTCAGTATTATGACGGTGGTTCACCTGTTACCGGGTTACATCACCATAGTAACTTAATGCTCTGAACCTAACCTGCTCTGGAGATGGTTATAGTCGAGATAAGAGATTAACCTGAATAAAAGCACGATCAATTCTCGAAAGAAAATTGCGTCACCATTTTGGGAGTCGCCATAGGCTTTCTCTGATGAGTATCTTAATGAAATATATAGATTCTCAGCAGAGGGAGTGACCTGTCTTTGTCAGCTTATTGAGCCGTATGTGCCAGTGCAGTTTGATACATCGAAGTTGTGCGCTTACTGTTCTACAGACTTTATGCATAGTGTTGCATTTGTTTGTGACAGGTATTTTAACATTGATTAATTTACACACTGTACATTTTTTATTTGCCACCATGACCATTTAACACTATCAGGGTTGCAACCTGAAAAAAAAATAGAATTGTCATACCCAATCAGCATTTAGAAACACATTGGTTTAATGGAACTGTAATTACAGTCAGTGATATCAATGAGCCTGAGGCATTTATAAGTACACAGGTGGCAATTTTTTCCCAGCTTTCCTTCTCGTTTACGTCTGGGTTATATTTTTTATGCTCTTCATATTTCAAAAAAATATATAGTTTACTCCAGTTGAGCGAAATATGCGGCTTTTGGCCGTGTCTACGATTGGTCATATGTTGCACACATCGCACATTTTATGTGAACGCACTCGTCAATAGATTGGGAAATCTTGGGTTGATTTAATGAGTTAATAACCACCGTTGTGATATCTCTTATCTAGATCACAATTGTTAGGTTTATTGAAGCCAGGTAATGAAAAGAAACCCAGGGCATGTTGAACTTGCTTCGTAGTATAGGCGTCAGGTCTCGAAACGTGCTGTTTGATTGGTTGCAGTGATGACGACGATGATGACTATGATGACTGATGATGATGATGATAAACCTGTCCCGTCTGTCCTCAGGTCTTCCAGAACAGTACTACAGTCTGACCTGGTTCCTGAGTCCCATCCTGGGCCTGATCTTCACACCATTGATTGGGTCAGCCAGTGATCGCTGCACGCTGAGATGGGGCCGACGTCGACCGTTCATCCTGGCCCTGTGTGTGGGCGTGTTGCTGGGTGTGGCGCTCTTCCTAAACGGCTCACTCATTGGTAATAACATAGGAATACCATGTTATGAATCACTCATTGGTAATAACATAGGAATACCATGTAATGAATCACTCATTGGTAATAACATAGTAATACCATGTTATGAATCACTCATTGGTAATAACATAGTAATACCATGTTATGAATCACTCATTGGTAATAACATAGTAATACCATGTAATGAATCACTCATTGGTAATAACATAGTAATACCATGTTATGAATCACTCATTGGTAATAACATAGTAATACCATTTTATGAATCACTCATTGGTAATAACATAGTAATACCATGTTATGAATCACTCATTGGTAATAACATAGTAATACCTTGTAATGAATCACTCATAGGTAATAACAAAGTAATACCATGTTATGAATCACTCATTGGTAATAACATAGTAATACCATGTTATGAATCACTCATTGGTAATAACATAGTAATACCATGTAATGAATCACTCATAGGTAATAACATAGTAATACCTTGTAATGAATCACTCATAGGTAATAACATAGTAATACCATGTAATGAATCACTCATAGGTAATAACATAGTAATGTTATTGTAATTGTTACAATAATGTTACCACATTATTATACTGTTACAATTCTGATTCCACATTATTTACACTTTTACAATACGGTTACCCCATTTATTTACACTGTTTACAATACTGTTACCCCACGTATTTACACTGTTACAATACGGTTACCCCATTATTTACACTGTTACAATACTGTTACCCCATTATTTACACTGTTACAATACTGTTACCCCATTATTTACACTGTTACAATACTGTTACCCCATTATTTACACTGTTACAATACTGTTACCCCATTATTTACACTGTTACAATACTGTTACCCCATTATTTACACTGTTACAATACTGTTACCCCA
>JACXGM010036385.1:0-11399 GCA_016801145.1 Umbra pygmaea
ACTATTTGCCTAATGTGGCACTTATTTAGACCTGGCACACCACATGGGAGCAATTAATGATGAGGTAGAACAGAAAACAGCAGGTTCCGACCTTCGTAGGGTAAGTTTACAGTATCCATGGTTTAAACCACATTGTAAATCAGGCGCTTTTACTTCTCGTCCCAATGCATCGTGAGCTATGAAAATTCCTTGCAGTTTTATGCCATTTCCAGTCATGAAATACATTTATTGCTCAATCATTTTGAAGAATGTTGTGTAAAAATCTGTATTCATTCTTAATTTTTTCCAATCTCCCCTTCTAATTTCCTCGTCTTTCATTTCTTCTATCTCATTCGATCACTCTGTATGTTTCGGTCTCTCGCTATTTATCTCTCTTTCTGCTTCCCTGTCTTTTTTATGTCTCTGTTTTTCTGTCTTTTGCTGTCTCTGTCTTTCTCCCCTATTTTTCTCTGTCTCGAGACCCAATTCTCTGCATCTCTTTGGCTAACATGTAACAGACAACAGTGTGAAGCCTCTTCTTTGCAGATCACATTCATTAAATCTGATAGCTTTGAGAAAGGCCAGACCGTTTTCATAATGGCTTTTCTAATGAATAATCCAACATGTCCATCTTGGCTAGCCATTGCCCACTGGCAATAACACACGTCCGTGGAGCTGGGGCAGACAAGCCAAGTTGTTTAACAGATTGCAAAGCTTGGCGAGTTCACTGAATGTCACAGTGAGGAATCCATGCAAACAGCGCTCAAACACATTGGGGGCACACTGGACCGAGATGTATCATTTCGCTCACTGTCCCACACAGGGAAAGAAAAGGAAGCCTTGGCTCTGATGTTGTATCCAATCATATCAGTCCTCTTCAACATGTGCAGGAAGTTGTAGGGGCAGAGGGAGTATGTTAGCGTGTCTGTTTGTAAATACTGTGTCCCTTTCTGTCTCAACTCTATCATTGGGACAAAAACATTTCCCCAATAACTGTGTTTAAACATTTGACTTTGACTTGGATTTTGTGTGGATTTTCTGGATAAAATGAGTAAAAGTGGTATTGTTGTTTTTGCTATTTTTTCATTTTTCTCCCCTCCCAATTCTCTCTAATCCTGCCTTGCCAGTAACTCTGCAAATTCTTGGACAGATCTGTGGGATGACGAAGGGAGTGCACATGGGTCATCCAACCAAATGTCAACCTAGCCTCCATTTCTTTTAGCACTGCGAGACCAACACGGAAGCCTTTAGTCAGATCATGCACAGAATGATTAAGTTCACCGACTTTACTTCCACGATTGAACCAACAGGCGCCCGATCTGAACACATGAGGTCGGTGGAGAGCAACGTGGCCGGATAGATAATCTGATTTATCTAACCCAAATCCCAGGCAGCGCTATGCTAATTTGCGCTGTCTCGTGCAGGAGGCCCGGGGAAAGATAGAGAACCCATAGTCAGGCTCGAACCACTGACTATCATGATGTAGACTGTCGTGCAATGCAGCGACATAGTCCACTACGCCACAAAAGTAGTTTTTTCTAAGGGTACACAGCAAAATCACCAGTATTAAATCAACTCTGAGAGTGTTAAAGTAACACTCTCAGTGTT
This sequence comes from Umbra pygmaea, assembly GCA_016801145.1. Taxonomy (NCBI): domain Eukaryota; kingdom Metazoa; phylum Chordata; class Actinopteri; order Esociformes; family Umbridae; genus Umbra; species Umbra pygmaea. Next base: position 1,588 of record JACXGM010036385.1, read on the forward strand.
TATATAGAACACTGAGAGTGTTACATTAACACTCTCAGAGTTGATTTAACACTGGTGATTTTGCTGTGTAGACAATGTGGTATTATTGTGTGTGGTTGCGTTTGTCTGTTCATTTGTCCTTTTCAGCATGTCTGCCTGCCTGGCTGTAGGCTAATAGGCGTGTTGAGACCAGAGGAATGAATAAATCGGACTCACTGGATAAATGCATATCTGGCCTCTGTGCCTGGCCTGAACCTCTGGTCCCTCTGAGCTGGAAAAACATTGTTGTCTAGGAGTTCCACAAGCTGAGGACATGCTGCTTCAAGCCCTGGTGGGGACCTCTCACGGGTCGTACTGCATTTCAATGACAGGAGCAGCACTGAGAACCCCCAGGACAACTCGGCCGCAGCCAGGGGAGGATGATGTTAACAAGCAGCACATTGTTTCCCTTCTGCTACTGTGTCATCCACCCAACACTTCGGATAGGCTGAAAAATTATGACATTTTTTAAGATAACGTTCTGCGAAGGTCCGGGTTCAAAGCTTTTAGAAATGGAAGCTTTTGGAAAAAGGAAATAGCATATCAAACTATTGACATTCTCTATAGTAATTGCTTGGTGTGATATTGCCGTTTTATCACCGCCATTTCATTCTGGGGAAATTCAATATCATATCGTAGATTTAATGTGGACGCATGACGTTTATGCATAAACAAATACATACCTTGTGAGGCGATGGAGTTGTCATATCTAAATCTGCTTGAAATTGGAAAGAAGCAAAATGTGAAATAGAACAAGGAGCAAGATGGTTTACTGGATGTATAAATAGAAAGCATCCTGTTGGAATATTTTCCCCATCTGGAACCAGAAGTCCCATGGTCAACAATGTGATTTTTTTGGAGCAATATGAAAGTGGGAGTATATTTAGCACAGGTTTATGAAAATATGCGAGACACTTGATCTCAATTAAGTAGACAAAGCTATAAACAGAATTGACTTAGTTTTGAAGAATTTACCCTTTTATTTCTCATTTGTTTGTGGTTGAATCACCTCAGGTTTTTCTAAAGTTCTGCCATACTCAGCTTCACTTGCCTCCTACTGAAAACAGGAGTGTGTGGTCCATCTTGGGTCAGTCATAAAATACAAATGTTAACCCTTCAATGTCCTTGCTGCAAAAAACCCATTGTGTGCTCTACCAAACGGTTGAGTCGATCATTAAAGGGTTAAAGCAATCTCTCCTACTAGCTTGACTCTAAAAATAGATTGACCACTGGTGGTGCTGTTGAGCCAAAGTGGTTCCCTGAGTAGTAGTTATGGGCAAATGAACCTTCATTGCTGTTCTTCTAACAGCAGGATATAACACTGGTGGCACTAACTTAGATTTTCTCTTTCAAAATAAAAGCCACATTGAAATTTAACACTTATTTTGAAAGAAAGAATCCTGAATGCTGCCAGTATATTTTGCTGCTAGATGAACCGCAATGAAGGTTAGTTTGCCCATCACTACTCAAAAGTGTATGCTGTGTCACGTTAAGTTTGTATGATTTGTAAGATCAAAAGAAATTGCTTTAAATTTCATTTGCTAACTGAGGTACTGTATAAAAATGGTTCTACTCATAGATTTGGTAAAAACAACATATCATATATCCAGTAATATTCAGCAAAAAAGTATTATGGGGCACAGATGGGTCAGTGGTAAGGTTACCGGTGCAAAATGTCATTGTGTCCTTGGGCAAGGCACTTTACCCTAAGTTGCTCTAGGGGAATGTCCCTGTACTTACTGTAAAGAAAACAAATAGTTTAAATGCTGTTTAAGTTCAGCAAACAGCAAATCAATCAAAGACAGATTATTATTTAAGATTCATTTTCCAACTGATGTGATCATTGAATCAGTCCTGCCGCAAGCCTTTTGGGGACACTCAGCAAGATTTGGTTGAGCAAATGATGAAATTACTTGTGTATTTTATTTTTTATACAATAAATAAATTAAAATAAATTAAAGACATTTAGTAGTTGGCCCTCAAGCGGCCTTGGTATAATTTGCATGTCGGAATAGGCAGCTCTGAATAAAATGGAGATGACAGAAAACTTCATTGGAACTTCTCACAAGCCTGTCTGTCAGGAATAATTCACTCAAAATGCATGTTATTCACATTTCTGGCTCTTTACACTTAAACGTGGCTGTTAACATTCAACAATTGCAGTGAGGGGATTGAAATCAATAAACCAATTAATAAGATTCTCAACATTTTTTGGAGTTTGGCAGGTTCGTTCTCTCACAAATGTGGCACTTAGGTCTTGTTCAGTTCAGACTTTGCGATTCTCCAATGAAGATGCAAACACATTCGCTTCATTTTACTATTTATAGTATTATGTCCGTTTTTTAATTGCTGAAACGTGTTGGAGATGTGTGGCTCTCACCCGACAGGTTGGATTTGTTAAACGCTGAAAAAAGTATTTTTGTTGCAATACAGTATTGAAATATCTAAAAGTTAGACCACATCAGCCTGTTTTCAGAGTTCTCTCTATGTTCAGTCGTTAATATAGAATTCAAGTTTCAACCAGGTCTTACACAATTTCCTCTGCGTATCAATTCATCTGGCCTTTCCACTTGATGATTTTCCCATGGAGGCATGATACATTTCCTTCAATTTCCCTTTCTTATTGCCGCCCTCCCTTCGTGTTAGAGAGTGAACAAATGAACAAACGTACGGTCGAGGGTATCGCTAATCTCTCTTGTCATTTGCATAGCTTTAGGAGAGGAAGTTCAGACAAATCAGTCAGTCATCTGTAGGGGGATAATGCGGGATGACTGCAGCGGCACCAGGCTGCATCCGTTAGTCTGTCTCTTTCCTATCCACTGTAGACTTGCGGACATTTGTTGTGGCTACTGGCAAATATGGCTTCTCATCTTCATAACCTAGAGGATGACTAAATAAGGGTATTTCGGTTGTAGGTGAAAAAGGTGAAACTCTTCAAAAAGTGAGCATCAGATATACATGCCTATAAGTGTATCATTTGTCATGTTGCCATTGTTGGGTAAAGCTACTTTTCAGTTACATTATAGTTACATGTTGAGTTCACAGGTTTTGGGAAGTCCCTAATTAAGACAAAATGATCAAGTAAATGGAGTTCATATCTTAACAGTAACCTATAAAACAAATAGAAAGAGTAAAGAAAATATCAATCATGGTCACCAGTAAGATATGAACTCCATTTACCTGATCATTTTGTCTTAATTAGGGATTTCCCAAAACTTGTGAACTCAACAAGTAACTAAAATGTAGCTGTACAAGCTACTTTATCCAACATTGCATGTTGCTAAAATAAATAGTCTAAACCCATCCTTCGTCTGATTTATTTTATGCTCAAACATTTAGAGAAATAAAACAATGGAATCATTGAGTCAAAACGTTTCATCCAACTGTATCTATTTAGTTCGCCAAATGTCTCGATTGTTTGAAATGGAATTCCACCATGGACACATTTCATTTAAATTGAGTTGTTTCAAAAAGAAAAAATCACGGGAGGAATTGAAACATGGATGCCTACAGGGAGTCCCGCATGCATGGGCTTCCCTCAGAGATGGGAGTATAAGTTGCTCCGTCTAAGTGGAGGTTAAAGGGCTTCTTTATTTCCCTGCACAGTATAATTATTATATCAAAAATCTGACAAGCACACCAGTCAAGGCTATATTTAGACCTTAAAAACTGGCTCCCCTCTTGTTGCTATGCTTTTAACACAATTTTTTATTACCATAGTATAGTTACAGATCAACTTTCTGTGTAGATTTAGTGTACCTATGAGGGTTTGAAACGGTATGCTAATGTAAAGGTCTGTAACCAAGCAATTTAATTTCATGAGGGCCCCCACGTCTAGGCACTACATCTCAATAGGTTTTCCCTGGGCCTGATGGCAATGCTTGGATAGAGCGTAGGACTGAGGGAATGTAGAAATTGTAGCAGATGTAAAGACTCAGCAGAAGACATTCAGGTAGAGCAGAACATGGTTTATTTACACAGTGTTGGTGAACAAGAAGACAGAGATTTATAAAAAATATATATATAAACTTTTGACATTAAAATGTCAGGATTAAAAAGAAAATGCCTCTAATCGGGCAAACCTGTCTGTCCCTACCATCAGGAAGGGGTGTGCTAAGGCTCAGAGCAACCTAATCTTACAATAACAAAAGCCTAATCCCTCCTTTCAAAATAAAAAACAGACGTTTATGTTGTAAGCCCCTCCTCCGGACAAACCTATGTCTATGTCCAATGACAATTAACCACATAAATAGTATTTCAATGTAAAACAAATTTCCAACAGCCATCATTACATAGTACAATCCAAAAACAGTTTTTTGTGTCATAGAACCCTTTTATCGAGAACCTTTTCATGGCTCGTAGACTAACCCTTTTTGGAACCAATGAGAACACTTTTTGGTGACATATATTATGGAACCCTTTTAAGAATCCTCAGGGGAAAAGGTTCTATTTTGATCGACAGTAATATAACAGTTTGGGAAAGGCCCTTTCCTGTTCCAACGTGACTGTGTCCCTGTGCATAAAAAGGGGTCTACAAAGACATGATTCGACGTGTTTGGTTTGGAAGACTTCGAGTGGCTTGCACAGAGCCCTGACCTTAACCCCATTGAACACCTTTGGGATGAATTTGAATGGTGATTTTGAGCCAGGCCTTCTTGTCCAACATCTGTGCCTGACCTCATAAATGTTGTTTTTGCAGAATGGGCACATTTTCTCAACGACACACTCCAGAATCTTGTTGACAGCCTTCGCAGAAGAGTGGTGGTTGTTATAACCACAATATAACTACATATTATTGCCCATGGTTTTAGAATGTCCAACTAAACAAACATATTTTTGACCACAATAGTGTATATTTGTCAAATATATATTTGAAATTGGAGGGAACAACAAGCATTTAGTCTTGTAAAAAAGGGCTCTCAAATTGAATGCCGTAGTTTGAGTGGTGGTCTAAGCTCCCGATTTTAAAGCACGCATGTCCCTGTTTGACTGATGGTTTGAGCCCCGACAAGGCTGACTGTCTGTGCCCTTCCTCTCCGTCTCCCCCTACATGTCTCCCTGGCTTCTGCTTTATCCTGTCCTATCAAAAAAATATACTATATAATAATACACCCCCCCCCAAAAAAAGGGGCTCTCAAATTGGAAGAGTATGGCTATGCACCTCTTTCCCACGCACCTCTTCCATCACTTTCTTCTCAACATTTTTAAATGTTGGAGACACAATCAACATACCAGAATTAATCAAAAACATTTCAGGGTCAAAGCACTGGTTATGTTCCCTTGCACTATAAAATATTCCTTCTGAATTGGCATTCCTGACTGAACGTCAATGTGGGAATCCTTTATATTTGAATAAATTTAAATTCATGCCTTTTATAGAGTATATCGGCCAACCATTACGTGTCTCACAAAATGAGGTGAATGGGGGAATCTTTGGGTTTTTTGTTTTTGCGAGACAAGATATTTTCCTCACCTTCCCCTACCTTATTGTCAGCAGAACTAGATATAGCCAACTATCCCATGAGATGCAAATCAAGGCTTGAAAATATCTAACAAGCAGTCAGAACATTTCACCCACTAACATCCACACCGCCCACATGCAAAGACACATGAAACAGAAAAACACAGAGGTGTGTCCATTCAAATAAACCTGAACAAACGTGGCATGACTAAGGGCTTTTTTACAACCGTACATATCAGATCTTTTTTTCCCAATCTTTCTACCCTCCCAATTCCCACTACATTCTCAGGGAACTAAATTGAAAACATGAATCACATTATATGCCAACATAGTAAAATGTTTTTACATTTCTGCTTCATATCTTACTACAGTATATGGCTATTAGTCCATCTGTTACGTTGCACCTTCATGTTTAGCTATGGTGGATTCATTTGATAATGGAACATTCCAGACATTCCAAACATTCCATAGAGATTGGAGTTATATTGAAAAGTTAGGGTTGGGGTTAAGTTTAGCTGTGACTATCCTCAGTTTAACGCTGCAATGCAGAACTTGTCTTCCCCTTCTGGCATTGAGAGTAATTACACAAACACTGTAATCCTTCCTCTGAACGCTGAGTTACATTTTATCATCTGGAGCATCAGAAAATGTTCTTAGATGCTTCTTGGGTATTTCTGCAGCATTTTACATCCTAATACTAGTTGCTGTAACGTTAGCCTGCTCCTTCCTTCACAAGGGCTCCCCTCTTCCGCTCTGGTAAACCAATCATTGCTGGGTGACGTAAAACGCAATGTAAAAAGAACCCTTGCTATACCCTAATTGCTTACCTTTTACCTAAACCTAACCCATACCTACAAAGTAACCCTACCTACAAAGTCTGTAACTTTAACCCTAACCTTAACCTTTACCAAACTGTATCCTAACCGTAACCTAACCATAAACGCAACCTAACTATAACCTAACCATAACTTAACCTAACATGAACCATATTCCTAAAATAGGAAAGTAATTTTCAGCTAGTTATTCAAAGTTGGTTTTGTATTAAGATATATAATTTGTATTAAGATTTGTATTAAGATATATAACATTTTAGACATTCACCAGAAACTCATTTTAGTTAAATAACATAACATTTTAGTTAAATAACATAACATTTTAGTTAAATAACATAGCATGGATCAGAGGGTAAACCATAGAAAGGACTGTTGGTCAGTCATCCTTAATCAGTGTAGTCACATGGTATTTATGCAGCGTATTGAGAACGTCAGTACGCTCTTCCTGCGTACGCTTACTCTGCTTCAGCGTGGCCTCCCACCCACCCCTGCCTCATGCGCATCGCTTTCACTGCGGGATAATCGACAGACAGCTGATACGGCCATGGTCGGTTGCACATTGCTGATCATGTAACAAGTGGCTGGGAAACCTCTCATGAATTTCTCAGCCTGGTCCAGTATCCACAAGCTACCAACAGGAACGCAAGGAAGCACTGTAGAAATGTCTGTTGATTTATTTACACAGCACTGTTGTACAAGTTGACATTGATTAATTTAACAAGTTGGTACAACCTCTGACTTTGAAATGTTAGGTTTCATAAGTAATAGCCAAATGGGGTGTACCGGGCTCAGAGCAGGCTCCTTTTACAATTACCAAAAACTGATTCACCCCTTTCAAATTCTATTAGCACCACCTTGGAACATAGCCATGTCCAATGGCAATTACCCACAAACTGAAACTGGTTTTCAAATTTAAAACTCACATTCCACAATCGTTCATTATGGTACATTTTAGGCTAAAGTAGGCTATTATTATAAAAATCCCCTTCATTAAAGTTTTTATATTAAATTAATAGTAAACTCATTACTCATAGTGACATACTGTACAAGGTTCAATGTGCAATACTGGTAAGATTTAGCTTGCCTTTGCCACAAATACTTTTAATCACTAATACTAATATTGTATCTTAAAATTACAATGTAGTCATGTTAATAACAACTAAACATTTGTTTTGTTAACCTCTTAGAGATCAGTGTAAATATGCATGTCTCATATGTACAGAATCTTAAAAACTCAGGAATTTAGCTATTGTCTCCTTTTTTACAATAGCTATAACGACAAAACCACCTCACGTCATAATGTGAGGTATGTGGCTTGTACAAATGCGCCTCAAATAAAACAGAAGTTGGATTAGAATCACTGCTAACAACTACAGTTTTTTGTTTATACAGTATATACATTCCTCATACGTACAGAAAGCTCAAAAACTCAGGAATTTAGCAAATGTCTCTGTTTTACAATAGCTACAACTACCATAACATTACACGTTATAATATGAGGTACGTCCCTTATAAACAAAGCCGTTCACTATTTCGCCTCAAAGTAATGTAAGGTGGAATAGAATCATGGGCCACAATTGCAATGTTTTGTTTAGATATACATGTCTCATATGAACAGAAAGCTTAGAAACCCAGGATTTTAGCAAATCCCCGTTTTACAATAGCTATAACAAACATAACATTACACATCATAATGTGAGGTACGTGGCTTGTACACTTAGTCATTAGCTTACTAGTAGCAAAAAAAATAATATTTTTCATCATTAAAGAGTCCCAGTAATGACATAAATGATAGTTTTCCCAGGTAAAATCAATTTTTAGTTATGTAAAAAAGACAATTTCAGGGCTGGAATGTTATTGAATGTATCCAGAAAAAAATGAAGCCCTTTGTGTATGAATCACAGGCAAGGGGGTAAGCCAGCACCCAGAAAATGAAGCTCCTATGGGGAGATTCTGAGGCTACCAAGACACCAACTTGCGTTAGTATTTCATAGACTAACATTCATTTTAGGGTCACTTTGACAGCAAATATATTTACATCTGAAGCGCTTAAAGACTCTATTTGTAAAAAAGGCTCCATTACCTTGTATGAGTATTTCCTACTCATGCTCTTTGTCTCTGCAAGAGGCATGATTTGGAATGATTCAGATTTCTCTTGGCAAAGCTAAGAATTACAGACATGTTGCACACATCATATCTATGTCGTCACGCTCAGTTTGAGGTTGCGCAGTACACCTGGCTACCACCGGAAAACTGCTTCTCTATTATGGTGTTGTTTCTTTATTATAGTCATACTGTGTCTATTGTTGTTTTATTCTATGTTATATTTCTTGTTTTTACCTTAGCCTAGTTATATTCATAGAGTCTTAAGACCATGTATTTTCTAGGCATACTGTTTCTGCCTTCCCTGCTTTACCTGTAAAGCACTTTGGGTCAACTGTTGTTCGTTTAAATGTGCTATACAAATTAAATAACTTGACTTGACTTCACTTGCACTCCGTCGAAGGTAATGGCGTTGCTTGGTCCATTTTATATACTGTCTATGATCGCGGGCCCGCACTTCTGAACCAAATGAATGAAATTCGTCATTCATATGAAACAAAGATGTTATAAATTAGCAAGATCATTCATTTTAACCTAAGTATGCCAGAGATACTTGAGAAAAGAGATTGGATGTTCTGTCTCACGATCCGGATGAAAATGTCATCATGGTGCTTTTTTTTAAATATGCTTTTACAAATAAATCTATAGCTCATTGGCTGTTCACTGTATCGTTCTAAAATTTTAGACATATGTTGTCATCCCATTGGGGGCATGATTATCTAAATTCATGGCTTTGTAGTTGTCTTTCAAAGAGGATGTAGAAAAATAAAAACAGGAAATAATTATGCATTTTCTTTATTTCATCTTGTGCCATATACACTGTGTACATTTCAGCCCTAAATCACATGAAATACGTTCTGAGGGAACTATTTTGTAAAACCGAAATATGTGAGATATGAACGTATGAGAGGGTCAATTACGTTTGTAGGGAACTAAATTGAACACTCGAATAACGTTAAATATGAACATATTAAGATCATGACGTAGTGTAGTAGGGGAAATTAGGAGATTATTATACCATTAATATGCACAATAAATTAATACATTAATAAATGATATATTTCCCTTTCCCTTTGGGGGGCAATGTTATGAGTTAAACAGGTAGATAGTAGCTTAATAGAAAGCGTGGAGAATGATCTTATTGATCTTATTGCCTCGTAGATATATAATATCTATAAATCTGACTCCATATGTTTTATGTGTTAGCGAAGCAAGTTCAATCACAGGGCCTCACGGGCGTGTAACTCTGGACCTGTCAGGTAGCTAGTCTGAACTCTCCGAGCCACACCAAGTATGCAATATGGACGGGCTACCCTGTCCTCACATAAACGACTGCACAGCTGGACAAGATATGAGGTACATTGACTCGAAACCTAAAACTAGGAATGCTTCCCGGG
>JACXGM010036386.1:0-11399 GCA_016801145.1 Umbra pygmaea
CCCCCCACTCTCCGCAACGCTTCCGCATACGTGACCCCTTCTACCTTTTTGACCCGTTGTGCCTCCACTGCCTTCTGCTGAACCACACACCCACCAAACGCTGCACTATGCCCCCCACCACAATTACAACACCTCACCACGGCCCCTACCCCACACTTACCATACTCATGTGCACCGCCACACCTACCACACCTACCCTGCCCCCTGCACACCGCCGCCACATGCCCCATACGCTGGCAGTTAAAACACCGCAGCGGCAGTGGCACATACTCCCTCACATAGAAACTCATACACCCTAAGTACACCCTCCTCGGCAACGGCCCTCCAAACTCCAACAACACCGTGGGACTCACCTTGTCTAACCCCAGTGCCCTACTGCCCAACCGTCTCGCTCCCACCACATCCCCTCCCAACACCACCTCCATTAACTCCTCCATAGATATATCTTCCGGAACACCCGTGACCACCCCTCTCACCTTCCCCGCACTCCCTGGCACCATACACTTCACCTTACCCCCATTCAACACCTCCAGCTTCATCAGCTTATCCCTCTGCGCCTCACTACCCACCACAATAAGCACCCTACCCCCACTCAAACACCTAGCATCCTCAACCCTACCAACCTGATCCCTAATCCAGTGGCGACACCTCTGTTCAGGAGAAATAGTTAAGGCGCTTCAGTTACGTCACTTTGGCGCGTGCCAGGTCGGGAATCTGTAGTATACTGTGCGCAACCTTGGAGAGTGACTGATTCACGTGGTGACTACTGTTCTGCCTTCTCTTTTTGCAGGTTGTGGAGCTTTTCCAGATGGTTAATCATGACAGGGACCTGGAGAATAAGGAGGCACGCTTGAGAGCTCTGAGGAAAGCTCTCCGCAGCCCCTCAGCACAACTTACCCTCATCAAGTAAGTCTTTTCTCTTTTTGTGTGTATGGTATGGTATGGTATGGTATACTTTTATTGTCCCAATGGGGAATTTTGTTTTGGGCTCACAAATACAACCACTGCAGCACCAGACATTTAAAACAAACACAATACATAAAAACAGAGAAATACACATACAATATACACTGGAAAAATGTTTGGCATCACACCATTCTATGCACTGTAAAATGATAGGCATCACACACTCTCTACCCTGGGACGCAAATGGCATCATGCCACTCTGTACACTAGAATTTACTTAGCATCACGCCACTCTGTACACTAGAATTTACTTAGCATCACGCCACCCTATGCACTAGAAAGTAATCGACATCACGCTACTCTATACCCTTAAAATAATTATTATTTCTTGATATTATTTAATAACTTAACGGCTGAAGGAATGAATGAATTCTTAAACCGGTTTAGTCTACAGATAGGGATTCTAAGTCTTCTCCCCGATGGCAGCATTACGAACTCAGAGTACAGGGCATGTGTTGTATCATGCATAATCTTATTTGCCTCTCTCAATGTAGATTTTTCATATAGGGTCTGGAGGTAAAGAGGTTCTGTTCTGCCTAAATGTGTGAGTACATGTATACTGTATGTCAGCATGTGTCATAATTTCTTGTCCCTGCTGGCCCATCTGTGCTCAGGCAGCAGAGCAGTATTGCAGTCCTGGTGACAAACCTCAGTGGACCCAGCCCTCAGTGTCGTCTGGAGGCTGCACGCTGCTTCCATGAGTTGTCTCACTCCCCCCACCGTGACGTGGACTCGTGGAGGCTCCGACAGGCCACGCCCTACCTCATCACCTACCTATCAGGACAGAGTCCCAAGTTCACAGTCAGTTCAACATTACAGACCTTAATAATAATAATATTAATAATAATAATACTGAAATATCTACCTCTTATGAGCTTTTCATCTTATCTCAAAAACAAACAGGCAATGTACAGTGTTGACAGCCAAATTAGGCCAAGGTTTCCAATGACAACTCTGTTGTGCATGCACTAATAATATAAACAAACACACCTGCAAATAATAGAGCTGTAAATACGTTTGGTTCTCTTAAAGATACAATATGTAGTTTCCAAAAACAATAACAAAAGATGTACTTTGCATTAAAAAAGCAAACATCACTATACCTATATTATATATATTTCTTAGTTATGTACTTACATAATCCTAAATGTTTCCACCAACTTTCAAATCCAGAGAAGTTTGTAATATAATTCGAAGACCCGGGACGTTTCATTTTGTCTTCTGTCAATGGCGTCATATAACCTTTCACTGCGCTAGTTCCTCTAAGTTCCAGGGAACCACCAAACATAACATGAATAAAGTTATAATATTTTAACAATACATTACTTTGTCAGTGAACATTTTTTCTGCCGTATACGCTAGATTGGAAGGTTGTCATCTGACGACGATAACAAAACCCATCATTCCACGCTACTTCCCGACATCATCCAAGTACATCTTATGCTATTGTTTTGATTGTGAGCCCCCTGGCGGCCAAAAACAACATATTGTACGTTTAAATGGTGGGACTAAACAAAACATGCTGTTACTTTCATAGGGGGTGACTAATCACATGATCACTCATACTGAAATTGCAAAGCTCCAGTAAAACATACTGTTATTTAAGGGTGATCTCACCTTGTCCAAAAGCGACCTCACCTTGACTCAGACATATCACTTCCAATCACAATACCACTGAAAATTAAGTGGTTTTGGGAGCGGGAAACAGCTTTGTAAGTGAATTGTGCAGACAATGTGTTTGCAAGGTGGCACATCAAATGAGACTTAATGATGGTTAGTCATGTGACCGGTCACTCCCTTTAAATGGTTCAAATGCTATGAGGGACAATACCCTCAAAATGAAAGCTGTTAGTCTGTCCTTTAATCCCATCATTAGTATATCATTTCAAATATAAACTGCTGAAGTACAGACACACAACTTGTTTCGCTGTTGAAATGTAAGAGCTCTGCAGCAAAGCTTCTACCAAGGTGCTGTCTTCCTCTACAGGAGCTGTGCCTCTACACTCTGGGGAACCTGTGTCCCGACAGTGAGAAGATGAGAGAGCTGCTTCTAGCTCAAGGCATCATACCAGCTCTGACCAGCTGCATCCAGGTCTGCTACACACCCATCTAATGTCCATTCACCCAGATGCCGTCGTCTCCTTACGCCAACTGTAATCGTGTGTGTGTGTGTTCAGATATACAGGTCTAACCTAGCTGTGGTTGAAGCAGCAGCGTTTACCCTCTCCCAGCTTGTCTCGGCTAACTCGGATTCAAAGGGAATTATCCCGTAAGTTAACATCATGGCCAAAGATAAGATGACAGAGCTTCAATAATATACTAGAAACATCACCGTTTACAAATTGCTTTGAGATCCATTTACAGTCTAAGCTTTGCTCTCCTCTGTCTGTAGGTTGGTCTTGGCATCTGGTTTGATTCCTCACCTCCTCTCAGTGTTGACCCCTGACCCTGAGTTCGGCCTAGGACCATCCATCGAGTGTGCTTGGTGTCTTCATTATCTGTCCTGCAGGTGAGATGCTGCAACATACACCCAGACCTCGCCAAATGTTCTACTATTGTGCACTACATTGGCCAGGGTTGTATGGTTCTTGATAAAACTAGTGTGGGTAACATGGTACAGTTTAGGTCACACTGTATCTCCTTGTCATATCAAGAGGACCAGCCATGTACTGTTTTATTTTTTATTTTGTGGTTATTTTTTCCAGATTATTCTTTTCCTCCTCCCTTCCGAATTCCATTTCTAATTCTTCCTTGTCAGCAGCTCCGCAACTCCTGTTGTGAAGAAAATCTTCTCCTCGTCTCTTGCTCAGAACAAAGAACAAGACAGCAGCAGTTTTTCCTGTCCAAAATAGACTTTATTGAGACATCATAAAGCCTAGTTGTTATTCTGCAGAAACAACTGGCCTGTTAATACAGTACATCCCTTTTTATACCCACCCGTATCCCCTGGCCCAGCCCATATGTTAATCCCTGGGGCGGTTCTGATCATCCTTGTGACTTTCTCCACCATTCTCTTTCACTGTTTCATCCCATGATGTAATTGGTCATCCCTTTATGTTAATTTATGTTAATGTGTGTAGATGTGCTCTCGGATGCTCTTATAAGAAGCATCCCATGATGTAATTGGTGGCACAGAATCCAGAACTCCCTAAAAACAATGAGGGCTGTTTATTCTGACAGTACTACTGAGGCCTTGAGGCCTATTGATTCCCAACAGCCTTGAGGGTATTTCAATGCACTTCATTGTGACTTGATACTATTCTATTACAAGATGTTCTTATATTAAATTAATAATTATACTGTCTACCATACAAACATATTGTTACATACAAATACAATGCCTTTCTTATAAAAATCATCCATTCTTATGAAAATACTACCACACTCCTTGTAAAGATCTGTGGGATGATGAGAGGCACACACATGGTTCATCATCGCCCGAGCCGCCGATTCTATGTATTATTTTTTTTTTGCACTGTTCACCGAACACGGAAACCTTTAGTCAGTTCGGGCACCGAACGATTACGTTCACCGACTATACTTACGCGATTGAATTCACAGGCAATCAGTCTGTTGTTGACATGGATCTAGCACCATTATTGTGGCTTTGTGTGGTCTGCAGTCACTTTGTTGCTCTTATCTCTTCTTTGTAGCAACGTGGACAGTGGGGCCCTGGTGGCTCAAGGTGTTCTTCTAAAGTGCACTTCCTTACTGGTGACTCTGGGGGGCCTTGTTGCTAAGGGAACTGTAATGGAGGGGCTGGAGCTGGTGAGTGGCTCAATCCAAACTCTACATGTTTATCTTACAAACATAACCTTTGTTGTTATTCTAGATGCTGTGTCTATTTATTTATTTATTTATTTACTTACATTTACAGAAATTGAACAGAGACATGTCTCTTTTACAGCTGAGCCCTGTATTACAACAATAAGAACATACACACAAATAGAAATATAAAAATAAACATTAAGAAAAACAAACACAGTTAATAAAATATAATTTATCAGAGATTATAACTGTCTGCAAGACACCAGTTAGCCACTCTTAGCTAAAAATATTCAAAAACAGTTTTTCCCAGTTCTTAGTAAGCCCTTGGTATTTCTAGTACAATCCAGTCTTGAGTGTTTGGTAACTGCTGTTCCTCCAGGTAATTTTCATTGTTAGTCTGGAAGTTTTTGTCTTATATACAAACATTAACCAATGACTTGCTTTTCTTAAGTAAAGAGTGTCCCATCTGTCTGTAGAGTAGTCTCAATGTGACAACATTCCACCACTCGGCAGCTCGTTTGAACATCCAAACAGACACCCAAACAGACGCCGTCTGTGGCAGCGATTTTGCAAAGCGTGAATGATCTGAAACACAAACTGTGTTAGAACACATGCAAATGTTAGCTAATGTTACCAGGTAACGTAACTTACCCTTTTGTGTTGGCAAACAACCATAGTCCACTCGATGTCTGAACTTGTAGTAATTCCCAAACTCTTCTGTTTTTTTCAGCTGTTTTTCTTGGCTGCCACCAGGTTCTTTTGAAAAAAAAATTTCTTCAGGTTGTGGAAAATGCCACATGACGAGAATCAAAAGCAACACACTTTTGATGTCCTCCATTGGTGTGTAGCGGTTGTGTATGGAAAGCTAAATTGTTCAAATATACATGATTTCTCACACGTTAACAACACGTTAACAACACGTGATCAACACATAAAAAACACATTAATAGCACGTGAACAACACATTGATTTTTCGCACGTAGATAACATGTAAACAATGCACAATCATCACGTAGACAATGCGTTGTTTACGTGTTAAGTTCACAGGAATTTTTGTCTTTTGGCTACTTCTTCAATTTGAATGGGTGAGTGTCCTAAGTTCCCACTGGAAAACACAGGAAATAAACACAGGTATATACACCAGCCGCGGTCGGTGGATCTTAATTGGGGAGGACGGGCTCATATTACGCTCAGAACCGGAGTGAATGGAATGTGTGCAAAACAAAAAAACAATTGGTTTTGTTCATTGCGCACCATTCCATTCACTCCGGTCCCGAGCGTAATACGAGCCCGTCCTCCCCAATTAAGATCCACCGACCGCGGCTGATATACACTGATTTGTTAGATTCACTGTGTCCACTATAAGGAATCACTGTACATGGCAATGACTAGTAATGACATTTAGAACATGTTTAGAGGCTAAACGCACAGTTTAAAACTTGCCCCGTAAATGCCTTAAGGGTGTAAACTGGAGCAGGGGATAACACGGTTTTGGCAGTACAGATTGTTTGAGTTTTTGTCGCTACTGACTGCAGTCCAAACAATAGAGCTATGTTTTGAAATCACACAGAATTGGCTTTAACTATGTCGTCAACAAAATATATTAATGTTGCGTGATTCCAGAGCCGTATATATATATATATATATATGAGTTTGGCCAACTCAAATCATGGGGTTAACCCTACACTGCTATCCTGAAATAAATCTCTTATTTTCAGGCACATAAATGTTATTATCAATGTCTGTCAATATGTAAAAGGCCCTTACGGAAATATTCCAGTGTGTATTTACTTTCTATATCGTAGAAAGACACCTAAAAAATTATCATTGTAGCGAGTGACCACGTCGCCTAATACATCTCTGAGCAGTGTTTACCTTTTTCTCTTCGGTCTCCCAATTCCTGACGTAACATTTCGTAGTTCATCCATCGCTGTGGACAGGTAAAAATTACTCGATGGAGAAAATGATCACTGTAACTAGTGCTGCATTGTAATGTACTGCATTGTTAGGCTAATTATTATTATTATTATTATTATTATTATTAATAACAGACATCAATAAACCCTTCCCATATTGTAACCTAAATAAACACATTCACATTCAGCTCCCACACTCGTTGCCTTTTTGGTTCACAGGGGGAACTTGTGAATTTTTTTACACTTCCCAGTTTTCATTGCAGCCAAACACACAAATGTTGGGCATTTTTTTAGTAATTTATCCAATTTTTTAATTATTTATTACATTGTTCCACTATTCCCTGCACTATGTCAATGGGAATCAGTCCACAAAACACGTGACCACCTCGGAATCAATCGCATAATGGGGTAGCTCAGAACATTCGATTCCCTAGTTGGCCAAACTCTCTACATACAGTATATATACGGCTCTGTGATGCTTCTGAACAGTGACATCTGGTGGTGGTAGAATGTCATCGCGCTATCTATCATGGTCAGCTCTGCCATAAGCAGTGATCACCTTTACACATAGTGTTGTAGTTTGTATGGTGTTTGTTAACATTGCACATTGCAACTGTATTTTTGAAAAGCTGGTTATTTCTTAATTATATATTAATATTTAAATTTAATATTAAGTGTTTAATAAATATTTGTTAAATGTAGTACAGCGTCTGTAGTCTATCACACAAACAAGCCCCACTCCGGTCAGATGGCAACCCCAATCCCACCCCTGGTCTGACGGCAAGCCCCAACCTACCACCTTAACTAAGAAATTTTCTGCGGGAAACCCTGAGGTGCAATGCATGCTGGTTGTGAGGATATCACAGCAGATTGTTGTAGGAGGATAGTTGCTTATTGCCAAAGGTTTTTTCTGTTACATTGCAAGGGAGGCACATCCCCTTCCTGAGAATTGTGGTTTTTAAGGACTGAATGTACTGTGAGGAATTCCAATAGAAGCTGTATTTCCCCTTATATGATTGCTAGTCACTTGGAAAATGCTAAATATGTCATATGTAAGCCTTTTGAGGAATTTAAGAAGGAACATGTTTCTATTAGTGCTAAAAACAAAAACATGTAAATTTGTATATTCTTACGTCTAGTACTAATAGTACATATTAGTACGTCTACGCCAGCAGCATAGAGCCCTGTATTCAACTGCTGGTTTGCTTCTAAAGCTAAGCAGGGTTGGGCCTGGTTAGTCCCTGGATGGGAGACCAGTGCTGCTGGAAGTGGTATTGGAGGGCCAGTAGGGGGCACTCTTCCCTCTGGTCTAAAGATCATTCCCAATGCCCCAGGGCAGTGATGGGGACATCTGCCCTGTGTAGGGTGCCATCTTACGGATGAGACGTTAAACGAGTGTCCTGACGTTCTGTGGTCACTAAATATCCTATTGCACTATTAGTAAGAGTAGGGGTGTTAACCCCGGTGTCCTGGACAAATTTCCAATCTGGCCCTCATACCATCATGGCAACCTAATCATCCCTATCTCTCGATTGGCTCATTCATTCCTCTCTCCCCTTCCTCTCCCTCCCTTCCCCCAGGCGGTTGCTGCAAATGAGAAAGTGTTCTCAGTCAACTTACCTGGTAAAATAATGGTTAATCTAAACTAAACATTGTAGGAAGACATCTCCAGTGTAGAAGAAGTAGTTTAAATACCAATGCAGCAAAAATAAATGTACTGGGTAGGAGTGCTGCCTTTTCAACAATAATCCAGAGTCTCAAGATACCAACATTATACTTAATCACATTAAGCCTCACACAATAAAAAACGCTTGACTGAAGTGTGTTGCGCCAGGCCTAATTTGAGACCCTATTTATTGATGAAAAAGGGCCTTCAAATTACATGACTGCAGACTTTTAGGATTTGTCTAATAAAAACACATTTGTCATGATGTTACATCTCTGTTGGTGTTTTGATGTCAACATGAAAGTGTGATAGATACCCTCTCTCATATTGTCCATTTGCTGACATTGTATATTTAGGCAGCTTAATAGTATTCATGTCAGCCATGGCAAATGCTATAATTTCGCCAAAACATTTATTTATGATAGTACGTACACACTAGCCAATTGCAAATATATAAAGAAAGCTTGTACAGATACAAGATACAAAAAGATACAACAGCTAAGTAACCAGGAACCATTGTGCAATATGTGCAAGAAAGAAGAAAAAATGCTGTTATCTATTGTGCCTCCCTTACAATGTTACAGAAAAACCTTTCGGCATGACGCAACCACCTCCCATACAACAACCTGCTGTGGTATCCTCACAACCTGCATGCATTGCACCTAGCAGACAGTAATCAAATTTTACATAACCTGTCACACATATTATACATAATAGTTATTGTTATTTTGTAAAGTTTGAAGGATGGTGTTAAAGCTGAAAGTCCCCTAAAAGGCAGCAGTGGAGCAAAAGGTGGTAATTTTATCTTGATGAAAATAATTTATAATTGAATAATACATTTATTGCATTTCAATTAATAACATATTTTTTTATACGCTACAAAAAAAGAAATGACCAAGTGAAGAAAATTGAAGAAATTAGTAAATCCTTTGCATGGTAAATAGTGGTAGGCGACCCCCAAACACTTACAGAAATGGTTTAACCCTACTGCTCAGCAGCCAATAAGAACTTAGGACACTCACCCATTCAAACTGGAGAAGTAGCCAAATGGCTCAAATTCACGTGAAAGTGAAGTAAAATGAAAGTCTAAAATCTGCAATTGAAAATGGAGGCGTCGGGGCATTGAGTCGGGACGAGGCGAGTCGAGCTGTTACCAGCCGTGGAAAATTGCCAATAGTGCACGCAACAGAGCTCAACAGTCCTGCCCCCTGTCCAAGAGAGCTTGAGTTCCGGAAGTAAATTTCCCATTCATTTCTCCTGTTTACTTCTGGAACAATCTGTATATAAAGAGTTTTGGACCATGTCTAAAGGGCGGTACACACCAACAAGACTTAACAACTCGTCGGTGCAACTTTACAGACTGTACGGTTGCCCGCGTCGGGCTGAAATTGCCTTGGTCTTTGGGTAAAAAATAGCTCCGAACACACCGCGATGACACAACCAACAGCCCAAGCCCCTACTACATTGTGCGCATGCGTGAGAGTAAATATCTCTCCATACCGGCAGGCGGGGCTAATCTGTACTTTTCGATCAAAAAAAGGGGACGCCGGAAGCAGCAACGCGATGTAGAAAACATTTGTTGTGTAACTGTATGGTACCGGGCAAGACTTAGGCTAACCAGCTACGGCGTGACTCATAAGCATACAAAATATCATTTCGAGTGAAAAAATTAACCGCAAATCCAAAAAAAGTCAAAGGTACAAGACTGTGTACATATTTATTATTCCGAGCAAAGGAACTACTCATCCCATAAAACATTGCGAGTGTTATCTTTCTGCTTTTACATTACTTTATATTACCTAACTTTAGCTAACTTCATTTACACAATGTCATTCTTGAAATATGATGTAATCTACAGCTCAGTAAACATATTTACAGTTCTCTAACTATCCATATTTTTTGCTACGACACAGGCGTACGACTCGGGCAGCCTGCCAGAGTTGGAAACACAAAGCTTTTTTGAGGGCTCAGTAAACATTCCCATGGTAACCGTGAGATTGTCTCCATGACATCACGTAGTTCAACCAATCAGAGGCATCACTGTGGGATTGTGGGCTGGTTTAGGATTGTGGGTAATGAAAAACTTCCAAGACATCGCAAATAAAATACATTTATCTCAAAACAAGGTTTGTGCCCCATGAACTTTTGGCGTCTATATGAGCATATACAATCACTTGGTCATGTCATAGCTGGTTTTAAGTCTACCATCGACGGTTACAATTTTATGTCTTATACTCGAAAATGTATTTTATTCTTACTTCCGGAGTCGGCTGTGGGCGGGACTGTTGAGGTCTATATATATATATATATATATATATATATATATATATATATATATATAAAACCATCTTTCTTCCTTCCTCTCTCTCTGTCTATATATCTATTTTCTTCTTTAGTTGATCTGGCCCCTGCTCCGCTGCGTGGGGAACCTGTTAGTATCTGTGCCCCTGGCGGCCCTGCAGCCACAGCTAAATGATAGCCGTCTCCTGGCAGCACTGGGTGCGTTAGCTCAGGTCTTCCTTCAGACCCACCCAGCCTTGGCCAAGGAAAGTATCTGGGTCCTTAACAACCTCACAGGTTAGATAGTGTTTTATGTGTTTGTGGGCATTTATGTATGAAGCAAAGTTAATGGATTTATACGTCCATGTGTATTGTAAGTTGGAATACAGTAGGTGAATGCATTTTAGGAAATAACCTGGCCTAAAATATGTAGCTATGATGTCTTCGGTATTTTTTGCTTCCATATTATCAATTTACAAAAAATTGTCCTGAGGTACAGTTTACATGTCATGTGATGTTCAGCCCATTTTCTAATACGTCTTCCCTCTCTACCTACTTAATTACTGAAAAATGTCCAGTAAAACGTGTGTGTTTCTTCAGCTGACTTTATCATGATGGTTATTATCTGCCTCCCTCCAGCTGACTCCAGTGTGTTCTGTTCAGCCCTGCTCTATCTGAATCTGGTTCCTGCTCTGATCCAGCTGCTGCCCTTCTCCCATGGAATCAACATCATGGTCAGTGGGGTGGTGACTGTCTTGTATCAACATCACGGTCAGTGTAGTGACTGTCTTGTATCAACATCA
>JACXGM010036387.1:0-11399 GCA_016801145.1 Umbra pygmaea
CGCGTGCACTGTATCTGTCCCTCCCCGCGTTCGTCAATCATTCACTCTGGGTTTCTCCTCATTTGAATATAGAGGAACTCTCTCTCGATTTGACGGCCGGGCCAGAGCGCAGTTTTGCGAATGCAAGAGCCAGTACATTTCAGCCTACTGTCACTTGTTTTAGTACGTCCGACCGGCCGTCAAAGTAAAATGTGACGGCTCGTTCGGCCCGGAATGGACCGGCCGGTCGTGAAAACTCCCGATCCTCCCAATGGCCAGTCCGCCCCTGGTTCTAGCTCAGTTTTGATTTCAGAGACTTTTACAATGAACATTAACATAGCTAGATAGCTAGTTAGCCTGGGAGTTGAGAAACGTTTGCATGACAACCCATTTGTGACGAAACAACAAATAGTAACTACAGAACTGTAACGTGGATTAGAAAGTCAGTACAGGCCATAGAAATCTATGGTACAGGCTACCTGAGTGTGTTGATGTCCTGACGAGAGGTCTTATCCTCACTGGAGCATCATAGCCCAGCCACTTTTCTGGGAAACGGTGATCTTCAGTCGCCTCTTGTCAACAAAGTGATTTATGAACACACATAGGGTAGGGCTGGGAGGTATGGCTTAAATTTAATACCCCGATATTTTTCAAATGTTTGACGGTATCCCGGTATTTAAAGGAATTTAATTTTTTAGGTAAAGGGTTGAAAGAAATTAATTTGTTCGTTCATTATGATTTTTGTTGGAACACCAATAAACAAGATAAGTAAAAGTAGTGCTATTGTTTAAATCTTTATTAAATGCAGGAATACTAATAAATAACTTTGCAACCGTAAAAAAACAAGCCTATCCGCTGCCTATGGCTTTAGTACTGAAGCGTGGCATGTCGCACCACCACAGTACTTGCTTAGGTTTATGAATTACAAAAAAGTCCCACTGTCATTTAACTAGATTAGCTACTGGTATAGTTCTGACAATCAGATTGGATTCACAGGTTCTGGGCACGGAAAAATAGCCTTTGAACTCGAGCCAAACAACCCCCATAATCTTTTTTCCGATGTTATAACATCGGTCGAGTGGCTTAGTGCATGCGCTAATAGAACCAAGCGTGTATATGCCATCAAAAGCATGCCAACGGTGTTGGTGGCAGTATAACGAAAGGCTGAAGCCCACGTTAGCCAATCAGATTCCCAAAAGTAGCCAGATGAAAATGTAAACATAGGTCGCATTTTTGGCGCAGGTGATGTTCTGGCGCATACTGTGACGTCGGCTGCCTAAACCTCCGTTTTCCTTCGTTTACATGCAAACGGAGTTTTCAAACATCTCCACTTTAGCCAGAGTTTTTAGAAAGAATCGTTTTCAAGGGCGAATTCTCTGTTTGCGTGTAAACGAAGGGCACAAACGAAGGGAAATATCTCAGTTTTTCAAAATAACCGTCCGTGTACGTGTAAACGGGATCTTAAACCAAACCATGTCCACACTATCGACATTGCACCCTTTTTAACAACACATTTTTCGCTTGCTGCTGCGCGGATAATTCTACCTGCACCCTCCATTGTTTTTTTCCACCGTTTATCTAACTTCCAGGTGTTTGTTTCTCGCGTTGTTTGTGTGTGTCCCGCAGTTGGCATTAAGATTTTAGGGGCGCAGTTTATTCCAAAATAAGATTATTCTCAGATGTTGCAGCTGGCGGAATGACATGAAAAAAATACCGGTAACGAATATAGCATACCGCTACATACATGAATACCGGTATATAGTTTTTTCCGGTATACCTCCCAGCCCTAACATAGGGTCGTTTTGGTGGTTTCTTTAAGTTGCGTGCTTTCAGCCAAAGCACCTCGTCGTCTTTCGGTGGTGTGTGCAAATCATAAAGCGCCTCACAACTGCACTCGCTTCGTAATTATGGTCGGTTATCAAAACACTGCTGCTGTAGGAACAGTTTTCGTTTCTGCCAATTATTGTGACATCCTCTCACTGAACATAAAATTCCTGATTTAAGGAAAACCATTTCCCAAAAAGTTTTGTTATGTAGTCACAATATAGAGTTAATCAGAAATGTTAATGCGGGGAGCTGAGAATTAATGACCGAAAGCGGTAACCGGAAGTATTACACAAAATCTCTAACAACCTCTGCCCAGAATTCTGCTGAAAATAAGGTGAATACAGTGGACCTTCTGTTCCCCCTCCAGCGCCCCACTGCCCTTTCCCCGTCTCATACAGCTTAACGGTATGTGTGCACCGAACTTTTTCAGCAAGCAGGGGCTTCTGCAGCTGAAGCGGGCGCCAATTCCCCAATTCCCCACACAGTGAAATGATAGATAATAGAAAACCGCTTTGCATCGCAGAGGATATTTTTTAAATGCTTGTGCCGCCTAGCCGATTAAGGGTCTGGGTTCGAGTAATGTAAATGACTTAACTCGAGGGGCGGCACCAAGCGTGCATTTGAAAATCTCACTGTACGCAATTGGATAACACTACGACCAATCACCAGTGGGTTTTCACTAACCCTATGGCGGAGCTAACTGGTAGATAAAACTCTTGCCGTGTCAGGTCGCAAAACAGCAAAAACGTCCTTTTATAAAAAAGGAACGATTCGAGCCCCGTCTTTTGTTCCTCTTTTAGACAAAAAGCCAAGTCTAACTCGTTCATTGTAGTGGCCCAAGTCGTTTTAAACAACTGGTGTTAATCCATAGCGATCTTACAATGTTTACTAATGACTTCGAGGTCGCAGAGAGCTGTCGTGTCGTCATCTGTTTAACAAGCCTCTGGCACGCCTATATCAGATACACCGATGTGATTGGTGCAGCTCGGATACAAGGGCATAGTTAATGAGCAGAATTACTCGGTGCCAGAGTAACTTGCTGAGCAAATTCAAATTGTGCTCTCGCGAGAACTCTGGATTTCCAGGGTATGTGCCGCCCCTGAGTGACATAAAAAATGCCGCCCCGGGCGGCTGCCTGGTTCGCCCGTGCCAAAAACCGCTACTGGTAATATGTATACTGTAATAAATCCAAAAATTACAACAATGCCTCATCAGATATTACTGACAACAATGCTAATGTCAGTATTTTTTCTTTTTGAAATTTACGTTCCATGACGGAATTTATTTTTATGTTTTTAAATGTTGATATTAACTGCCCATTAACAGCACGACCGGGTTGCAGGCATACCTGTTAAAACGCAAACCCAGCTTGCTACAGCCATGGAAGCAGCAAATAAACGAACAAGATCAACAGAGATAGATTCTACCCAAAATAAAACTGTTTCTAAATGACTGCATGAACAGAGACGTAGTAAAACACGGTTTGCTTGTCATGGTTGCGCTGATCTTGTTTGTCACGTTAGTTTCGATTCTGGGGAGGAGGGGGCGGAGGGAGATGACTCAGGTATTTTGAATTTGGACTGCTGTACCCATTTTAAACGCTGATTGTTCATTTTACATATTGGACCTTTAAGTGTTAACCTGCTTTTATTGTAGATTATACAGCATCTCAATGAAATGATAGACAGTGTGACGACCAGCCCAATGTGGGCCGGCGTGGCATCAACTGAGAATGGACTCTTTGTTTATATATTGCCTATTTCAGATATTTTGTGCATGGTGTTTTAGTTCCTTTCTAAAATATTTGGATACATCCCTTTAAGTGTTTGTGTAACCCCTCTCTAGTTTGTGCATTTGCTACGATAGGGTTTAGTTTAGGGTAGGTTGGTATCTTGTGGATCTGTTGATTTATGATTATGCTCATCCGTGTTCCATTATTGAGTTAGGTTTCCTACATATAGGCTGCGCTGACTAGAGAGAGGTGTCAGTCATTAAGAGATTGCTACGGGTGAAACGTGAGGTTGTTTGAAGACTGTCTGGGAGCTACAACGAGCAGGTTGTGACAAGTGAGTCCCTTCAGTTAGGCAGTACAGTGGGGCAAAAAAATATTTAGTCAGCCACCAATTGTCCAAGTTCTCCCACTTAAAAAGATGAGACAGGCCTGTAATTTTTCATCATAGGTACACTTCAACTATGAGAGACAAAATGAGAAACAAAATCCAGAAAATCACATTGTAGGATTTTTTATGAATCTATTGGTAAATTATGGTGGAAAATAAGTATTTGGTCAATAACAAAAGTTAATCTCAATACTTTGTTATATAGCCTTTGTTGGCAATGACAGAGGTCAAACGTTTTCTGTAAGTCTTCTCAAGGTTTTCACACACTGTTGCTGGTATTTTGGCCAATACCTCCATGCAGATCTCCTCTAGAGCAGCAATGTTTTGGGGCTGTCGCTGGGCAACACAGACTTTCAACTCCCTCCAAAGATTTTCTATGGGGTTGAGATCTGGTGACTGGTTAGGCCACTCCACGACCTTGAAATGCTTGTGACGAAGCCCCTCTTTTGTCTCTCATAGTTGAAGTGTACCTGAGATTTACAGGCCTCTCTCATACTTTTAAGTGATAGAACTTGCACAATTGGTGGCTGACTAAATACTTTTTTGCCCCAATGTATAGGCATACAGACTATTTAAATGTTTAGCTGTTAGTGTCTGTATCGCTGTAAGAGCACATAATTAGCTTTATAAATACTCCGTTGTGGACTCGCTATAGGCGTACCCTGCAACCTGCCATTGTATGGTTTCCTGGATCTGTCTAAATAAAACAATAGTTTTTTCCATCTGCCATCTACTGCCTGAGTCTCCCTCCTTCATCTACCCTTCACTGTGATAGAGAGGCTATATATTTTTTGAGGACTTACTATAAAAGATGACTGGTAAGTTATTGTTATTGTCTTATGTCTCAGATACTGCTGGTGATTCTGAGGCTTCTGGACCAGGTGATGTGATGTATTCTGAGATTCAACTCAAGACGTTGGACTACAAAAAGAAAGGTAACTCAACTGAAATATTAATAGAATAGATGTGTTTATCTACATATTAAAGCTGCACAACCACAGGTTATGGAAAAATAATCCAATTATTTATTCCTGCTTTCTTCTCAGATAAAGAAGCCAATCCTAAAGAAACTCAAGTCTACGCTGAGGTGAAGACAGGGAAAGCTACAGTTAGCACTCATTTGACTAGTTAACAGTCAGCAGGTCCGGCCTGAGACATAAGCAAAACCTGTTTGCCTGCCAACATTATATTGTGCCCGCAACACAAACTCTGATTTGTCCCTTCAAAATAATAGCACTTGTTTTAATTTATTGCAATAACCATTGTTAACTCATTATAAAACTAGTGAATTGTAACCAAATGCAATTGTATTGTGCATAAATGAACAATAGGAGTATGTGATAGCAAAATAAGCATTTAACAAATTTTTTATAAAAACTTTATAATAACAACAGAGACAAATATGTTGTCCACACAATTTGATTGAAAATATTGTCAGTGTCACATGTGAAAACACAATTACATTTGAAATACATTCACTAGTGTCTATTTTACCCAACAATAGACTAATTTTAGCAGCACATGAACATGGGTCATTGTGTCACAGCAGTGCTACAAAGGCTGTCCGGATTGCGATATTACAAATCCTACTATGGCCATGAAAAAAACCCGCCCTATGCCTACCTCTGATTGGTTACGTGCTTCAACACAGTTTTTTGTAACATTAACCCGAACCATAAACCTAACCTTAACCCCAGTAATGGCATGCCTAACCTTAACCGTTAGTAACCTGATGCCTATCCTTAACCCTAACTTTAACCGTGAATTTTGTAATATAATCCAGTACTTAACAAACACACACATATATTTGTTCATTTATACAGGTAAGTTGACTGGGAACAAGTTTTCATTTGCAGCAACGACCTGTGTATGTCAACATAAAATACAACCAAAATACAATGTACAGTAAAAAAAAACGAAAACAAATTTAATGCAATTTAAAAAGCAAAAAGTCAAAAACAATCACCTAAAACAAACAGTCAATAATAAAATGATCTTCAAGTAAATGTCTAAAATGCCATAAAGGCACCCGTTCCTCCAATTTAAAAGTACATTGTAATTTGTTCCAAATGTGAGGGACAAAATAACTAAATGTGGATCTACCCAATTCAGTGGAGATCTTAGGGATCTGTAATGATATCCATCCCTGAGATCTGGTCTGGTAGTCAGTACATCTAACAGTTAAAAGTGAGTTAAAAGGTGGTAGTTTGTGCAAAAGAGCTTTGTACACAAAAATTATTTGCCCCTTCTTTTAATACGTCTATTTGTATGTTCTGTGTTTGTTTGTACATGTTAGTCTAGACTTAACTTTTAAGGGGCAAATAATCAGTGGGGTAAACAGGAAATAGTGAACAGTGCCGGGGAGGGGATTGTACAGTGGGTATAGAAAATAATTCCCCCCCCGGGTAAAATAATCACATTATGTTGCTCTGCAGTTTAAAATGAAAACGGACAGACACAGTTTTTGTTTCATTCAGCTGTATGTACAACTCATAACATCCAAGTGAAAGATTTACCAACTTGTCAGAAAAAATAAATTACAAATTAAAAAACGGAAAAACCATCTCAATTGCACACAAAGCCAATTGACTTTCAACTGTGATCAGCTGTGGTCATTTTGATTAGCTCAGCATGAAAGAAGCTTTTCCTGAAGCATTTCAGTCCTTGGAAGTGCAACTGAATACAACAATCAACTATGGGTGGCAAGGCATTGTCAAAAGATCTACGGGATAAAGTTGTGGACAGGCAGAAGTCAGGAGATCGATACAAAACAATTTCAAAGGGTTTATCAGTGCCTGGAAGCACAGTGAAGTCCATTATTAAGAAGTGGAAGGTATTTGGTACAACACAGACACTCCCTGGGTCAGAACGTTACTCCAAACTGGATGAAAGAGCCAGGAGGAAACTGGTCAAAGAGGCTAACAAGAGGCCTACAGCAACTCTGAAGCAGTTGCAGGAATTCATGACAAGGAGTGGTCATTGTGTGCATGTGACAACAATATCACAAATTCTCCACAAATGTGGGAGGGCTGCATGAAAAAAGCCACTCCTCAAGAAAGGCCACATGCAGTCACAACTTTGCAGAAACGCACCTTGAAGATTCTAAGGCCACGTGGAAAAAGGTGGTATGGTCATATGAGACTAAAATGGAATTGTATGGCCTCAACGCCAAGCAATATGTCTGGAGAAAATCCAATACAGCTCACCATCTGAATAACACCATTCCTACAGTAAAGCATGGAGGTGGTAATATCATGTTATGGGGTTTTTTCTCTGCAGCAGGGACTGAAGCACTTGTCAGGATAGAAGGAAAAATGGATGGGGCAAAATACTGTCAAATTCTTGAGGAAAACCTGCTGCTCTCTGCCATAAAATTGTCAATGGGAAGAAGATTTACCTTCCAACATGACAATAACCCAAACACACAGAAAAACTAACCACACAGTCGTTGAAAGAGAAAAAGATGAATGTCCTTGCATGGCCTAGTCAGAGCCCAGACTTAAACCCCATTGAAAATCTGTTGAATTACTTGAAGACAGCATCCCACAAACAGTCACCATCAATTTCTTTCTGAACTTGAGCAATTCTGCAAAGAAGAGTGGTCAAATATTGCAACGTCTAGATGTGCGAAGTTAGTAGAGACATATCCCAACAGACTAAAGGCTGTAATTTAAGCAAAAGGTGGTTCAACAAAATACTGAAACAAGGGGGTGATACTTTTTCCAACTCACTGATTGTTTTTTTATTTTTTATTTTTTTTCCGACATGTTGGTGTTATATCTCTCACTTGGATGTTATAAGTTGCACTGAGGAAATACAGCAAAAACTGTGTCTGTCTTCATTTCAGGCTGAAAAGCAACAAAATGTGATTATTTTACAGGGGGGGTGATTCTTTTCTATACCCACTGTAATTATTTAGGTTATGTAAATATAAAATCTTAGAAAAACATTCCACTGTTGTTCAAATAGGCATATTATTATTAGAATGCGAATTACCGTGCCTTGCGAAAGTTTTCGGCCCCCTTGAACTTTTCGACCTTTTGCCACATTTCAGTCTTCAAACATAAAGATATGAAACTGTAATTTTTTGTGAAGAATCAACAAGTGGGACTCAATCATGAAGTGGAACGAAATTTATTGGATATTTCAAACTTTGGGCAGTAGGGTGTTGGGGTTGGAGAAGGTGAGTCCCACGGTGTTGTTGGAGTTTGAGGGCCATTGCAGAGTAGGGTGCACTTAGGGTATCAAGTTTTTATGTGAGGGAATATGTGCCACTGCCACTGAGGTGTTTTAGTTGTCAGCATATGGGGCATGTGGCTGCTGTGTGGCGGGGTTGGGGGTAGGTGTGGTAGGTGTGGGAGTCCACATGAGTATGGCAAGTGTGGGGTGGGAGACACGGTGAGGTGATGTAATTCAATTTCAAGTTCATTTAATTTCTATAGCACATTTACAACAGCCACTAGGCTGACCAAGGTGCTTTACAGAAGTGTTAAATCTAAAAAAAGAAAGTAATAAAAACACCTGTGTCACAACACACAGTAACATAAATAAAAGAATAAAAGTAGTATAAGATGTAGGCTAAAAACAGAAAGGTAAGGAAAGGCCAGAAATTGAGGTTAATATGCTAGTGTGAACAGGTGGGTTTTTAATAGGGACTTGAAGACAGACAAGGTAGGCGCCGTTCTAATCTGTAGGGGCATGGAGTTCCAGAGTCGCGGCCCTGCTACTGCAAAAGCACACTCACCTCTACGTTTAAGTCTAGCGCGAGGGACTACCAACAAAGCCTGATCAATAGACCTTAAGCTTCGGGACGGAGTGTAAGGATGAAGCAGTTCGGAGAAATAGACCGGGGCTAAGTTATTTAGACATTGTAAAACGAGGAGTAAAATTTTAAAATCTATTCTCTGTTGAATTGGCAGCCAGTGTAAAGATTTGAGGATCGGAGAGATATGGTCATGTTTCCGACATTTATGGATGAGTCTGGCCGCCGCATTTTGTACTAATTGGAGACGAGCGATTTGGACACTTGATATACCACAATATAAAGACTTGCAGTAATCTAGCAGACATGTGATAAATGCATGAACAGCCATTTATAGAGTTTTTGGATTGAGAAAGCCTCCAATTTTAGTGTGTTTATGTAATTTTAGGGACTGGTCGACAAGAACACCCAAGTTCTGTACTCCAGTGGATTTAAAAGCTGATAAGCTCTCTAGCTTAAGGTTTAGGTGCTGGGAGTTTTCATTTGGGCCAAAAACAATAACCTCAGTCTTCTCTTCATTTAGAAGGAGGAAATTTTGGGCCAGCCATGCTTTGACCTCTTCTAAGCATAGCAGAAGAGAGTTCTGGTAAATTCTGTTTGGGGGCACAATTCTCCGTTTGAGGGGTGTATGGTTCAGAAGCAGGCAGCAGAGGCACAGCGGGTTAAAGTGGTGGATAAGGTCACTTATGCTGAGGCAGTGTGGAGAGTGTGGGGCCTTCCTATGACCTGGCGTATGACTGGTTTTATACATGTGAATATTTCTGTGCATAGGTATTTTTCCAGTTTTGGGCGTATGCCATTTTCTGGTATGTAAGCAGCACAATCTTTTATACATGAAGCCCCTGGTGTTCCCAATTACCACCTCGCAAACGGTGCAAGAGGAGAGCTGCCATCCTACATGACATTTGTGAAATTTCCTAACCCTCCCTTTTCAGCTGAAAGCGTACATAATTTGTTTTTAATTTTTCCAATCTGTTGTATGTACTGTTCATTTGAATTGTTTTCCTGTTGTTGTAAATATTTGTAAAAAAGTACTTGAAATCATTTTCATTTTACATGCTATAAAACATGTAATATATAGAATATATCAATATTACATCAATATGTAATATAGAATAATGTATCATTTACAAATAACTTAAATTCCATGTATCACTTTTTACTTACACAAATAAACAGTGTACAGACATTACTTTGTTTAATTTACAAGTGACAAAAATACATATATACAGGTCCTTCTCAAGAAATTAGCATATTGTGATAAAGTTCATTATTTTCCATAATGTAATTATAAAAATTTAACTTTCATATTTTTTAGATTCATTGCACACCAACTGAAATATTTCAGGTCATTTATTGTTTTATCACTGATGATTTTGGCATACAGCTTCGATAGCGGCCTTAAGCTCATCCATAGTGTTGGGTCTTGCGTCTCTCAACTGCCTCTTCACAATATCCCACAGATTCTCTATGGGGTACAGGTCAGGAGAGTTGGCAGGCCAATTGAGCACAGTAATACCATGGTCAGTAAACCATTTACCAGTGGTTTTGGCAGTGTGAGCAGGTGCCAGGTCATGCTGAAAAATGAAATCTTCATCTCCATGAAGCTTTTCAGCAGATGGAAGCATGAAATGCTCCAAAATCTCCTGATAGCTAGCTACATTGACCCTACCCTTTATAAAACACAGTGGACCAACACCAGCAACTGGCATGGCACCCCAGACCATCACTGACTGTGGGTACTTGACACTGGACTCCAGGCATTTTGGCATTTCCTTCTCTCCAGTCTTCCTCCAGACTCTGGCACCTTGATGTCCGAATGACGTGCAAAATTTGTTGTTGTTCTGTTGTGCTGCTTCTCTGTAGCCTAGGTCAGGCGCTTCTGCTGCTGTTTCTGTTTCAAAATTGGCTTGACCTGGGGAATGCGGCACCTGTAGCCCATTTCCTGCACACGCCTGTGCACGGTGGCTCTAGATGTTTGTACTCCAGACTCAGTCCACTGCTTTCGCAGGTCATCCAAGGTCTGGAATCGGTCCTTCTCCACAATCTTCCTCAGGGTCCGGTCACCTCTTGTTGTTGTGCAGCGTTTTTTGCCACGCTTTTTCCTTCCCACAGACTTCCCACTGAGGTGCCTTGATACAGCACTCTGGGAACAGCTTATTTGTTCAGAAATTTATTTCTGTGTCTTACCCTCTTGCTTGAGGGTGTCAATGATGGCCTTCTGGACAGCAGTCAGGTCGGCAGTCTTACCGACGATTGCAGTTTTGAGTAATGAAACAGGCTGGGAGTTTTTAAAAGCATCAGGAATCTTTTGCAGGTGTTTAGAGTTAATTAGTTGATTCAGATGATTAGGTTAATAGCTCTTTTATAGACCCTTTTCATGATATGCTAATTCTTTGAGATAGGAATTTTGGGATTTCATGAGCTGTATGCCAAAATCATGAGTATTAAAACAATAAATGACCTGAAATATTTCAGTTGGTGTGCAATGAATCTAAAATATATGAAAGTTTAATTTTTGTCATTACATTATGGAAAATAATAAACTTTATCACAATATGCTAATTTCTTGAGAAGGACCTGTATATATATATATATGTGTATATATATATATGTATATGTGTATATATATATATATATATATATATATATATATATATATATATATATATATATATATATATATATATATATATATATATATATATATA
>JACXGM010036388.1:0-11399 GCA_016801145.1 Umbra pygmaea
ATTCTTTGAGATAGGAATTTGGGGTTTTCATGAGCTGTATGCCAAAATCATCAGTATTAAAACAATAAATGACCTGAAATATTTCAGTTGGTGTGCAATGAATCTAAAATATATGAAAGTTTAATTTTTATCATTACATTATGGAAAATAATGAACTTTATCACAATATGCTAATTTCTTGAGAAGGACCTGTATATGCGCGTGCACACCCCTCTCCTTGTCATATCCCCATTAGGTCACCCAAAGCTGTGCTGAACACTATTCATATTCACCCAATAGAAAATACATTCCTTTAAAAGCATTAGCATTTTTCCTTAAACAAAACTGAAATATTGAATAGGTTTTAAATGTAAACAGTTAAAAAACATTTTAACATTAATCTCATAGATCCAGCTGACTTATACCAAAAGCTGTGCTGAACCCCAAACACAAACAAACTAAAACTTCAGACTGCACCTGGTTATACTTTCGGTTATATACAATTATACTTGAATACAGTATAATTTGACCCAATTATTTGAACAATATTAAGCATAAAATGTATTCAGTCCACCAAAAGTAAATGTATTAAGTCCAACAAAAAATCAGGACTCCTCTCCTGTTTGCTTAAGTGCTTTTGCCTTCAACTTTGGTATGCAATGTCAACAGAAACAAATGTAAAAATTGAATTCCAATCCTATTCTCGGGTGGGGCATGGTTTAAATTTAAACCTCAGGAGCTTTTTTCGGATGCCGTGGACTCGGGCAGAGGCTTGATTTGGTTTGATTTTCATCACTACCCTCTGAAGGAACTCAAAGGAATACATCATGGCTCGTGGATACTCAAGGTTAACGCAGTAGATGATCCCCAAAAGCATGGCAAAGCTGGAGGGCACATCCTTGAAGTTGTGAAGCACAACAGTCTCCTCAACCACAACTGCCACATTGAAGACCTCACGTGGAAAGGCATCCTGGTTGTCACCTTCATAGCCTATCAACAGGCCAAGTCGCAGCCCCTCCCCGGCTGCAGCCAGAGTCTCACCATGGGCCTTGAAAAGCAGAAAAAAATTGTGTGAACGTTTGGGTCAAGCAGTACATGCTCTGCAAAGCTAATTAAGTCTCAGTGATCATAAACGTTGTTTTCAGGCTAATAAAATAGTCTTCTTGGGCTTTCAGTTGTGAGTGTGCATGTTTGTAGGTGCAATGATGTAAGGTTACTGCAAGGGTGAAAACGACAGTGTCCTCTCAGATGTGGGGAAGTGTAAGTTACACTGGGTCCTCTCCCCATCACCACTGTTCAACCAAACCTCGTCCTCCCCATCACTATTCTGCCCCTCACTCCTCCCTGCATTATCACTATTTTGCTGCCACAGGACTTATCAACACCCATGAGTCTAATCCAATCACTGTGTTAAAGGTTGTGTGTGTGTGTGTGTGTGTGTGTGTGTGTGTGTGTGTGTGTGTGTGTGTTTGTGTGGTGGAGTGGGGTGTGTGTGTGCGCGGAAGTGTATATGTGGGTGGGTGTGTTCGTATATGGGCTGTTATACATGACAGAAAAAGGTCTTACATTACACATCCTGATGATGTCTAATGGCTCTTCTCTTAGGTAGTGTGGCAGACCTAGCAGAGCAGCAGTCCTTCTCCTTTCATATTATCATATTAGAATGATTTCTGAAGTATCATGTGACACTGAAGTAATGATGCGGAAAATTCAGCTTTAATCACAGTAATAAATTACAGTTTAAAATATATTAAAATAGAAAACAGCTATTTTGTATTTTTAATCAAATTAATGCAGCCTTCGTGAGCAGGAGATACTTCTTTTGAAAACAAAAAAACTGACCAAACTTTGACTGACCAAACTTGTTCGTCTCGAGGCCTGGCTTTGGCGGTAGTCCCCCGCACATGCGCAAAGACCTGTCCTCCACTCAATCTGCAACATACCAAAAACTTGTACCCCACACAAATTAAAATGGCAAGTTCATTCAAGCACCTGGAATTTGTGATTCATTAAAGTAACTTATGAAACTAAATTCGAAGATTGAAATAACATTACACATTTTTTTATGTCTGAGTTAATGACATATTTAAGTTATCATAAAAATGACCTCCAGCAGGCCATAAATGTGCATGTGTCCACTGAAACGATCAGAGACTCCATGAGGGTGGTATAAGGGCCCGACGTCTACAGGTGGGGGTTGTGCTTACAACCCAACACCATGCAGGATGTTTGGCATTTGCCAGTGAACACCAAGATTGGCAAATTCGCCACTGGCGCCCTGTGCTCTTCACAGATGAAAGCAGGTTCACACTGAGCACATGTGACAGACGTGACAGTCTGGAGAAGCCGTGGAGAACCGGTTTGGCGGTGGGTCAGTAATTGTGTGGGGTGGCTTTTCTTTGTGTTCGCCAGAGGTAGCCTGACTGCCATTAGGTACCGAGAGGAGATCCTCAGACCGCTTGTGAGACCATATGCTGGTGCCGTTGGCCCTGGGTTCCTCCTAATGCAAGAAGATGCCAGACCTAATGTGGCTGGAGTGTGTCAGCAGTTCCTGCAAGAGGAAGGCATTGATGCTATGGATTGGCCCGCCCGTTCCCCAGACCTGAATCCGATTGAGCACATCTGGGACATCATGTGTGACTCCATATCCAGACCTCCATTGATAAATTTGATTTCCATTGATAGTTTTTGTGTGATTTTGTTGTCAGCACATTCAACTAAGTACAGACGAAAGTATTTCATACAATTAGTTAATTCATTCAGATCTAGGATGTGTTATCTTAGTGTTCCCTTTATTTTTTTGAGCAGTGTAGTAGTGCCCCTATCACTCCCATTCAATAGGCAATTTGAGCAAATCCAAAAATATGGAAAATCTTGAAAGTGGCGTTTCCATCAAAATTATACTTTTAAGCAAAAGTTTGACTCAGTACATTAACAAAAAGACCCTAGGTTGCATTCTGGTGAGAGTTACACTTTAAGGTAGCTACAAGCCTTTGCAACCTATTTGATTGAAGCAAACACTTTTCTGTCCTAAAAAATGTGGCAAAATAACTTATCTTATTCAGTTAAACAATTAGCATTGTTTCATGGCAAAAATAAATACTTAATTGGTCAGACAGTTTTCCTTGTTAGTCTAGCTTGACATTCAACCATTCATGCAGCAAGCTAAGAGATTATATTGTATACGGTAGCCTATAATAATGATTGCATTTCGTTATAGTTCATTATTTGTCTTTAATTTTTATGTTCATATTCAACTCTTAATTTAATTAGTGAATCTGGTCACAATATAATATAAATTCAGTTTTTTTTAAATGATAAAAATTAACAGCTTTATTATAAGGCCACTGGAGAAGTGTGTAAGCTACAGTTCAGGCCAATCTCTAAATAAGCAGGACCTGTCTTATTAATAATAATACGAAGCATGCTAAACATTGATTAAACATTTCTTTCAAAAAACATTTCTCACAGTTACTGCAAAGTCTGTTAAAAAATATTCAATGTTTTTTGCAACGGCATAACCTTTTTTTAATCAGGCTATTTTTCAGCCTGGCTTTATTAATTTCTGTGACATCGGACCGGGCCTGGGCTTGGTCTTCATCTGAGCAAGCTTGGGTCGGACCGGGCTCTGATTTCAGGCCCACTAACAACCCTGCCTAGTATCAAGTTCATCAACTCAGCGCCATGTTGAGATTCATTGATGAATGTGGACAATCATTCATTCTAGCCTGTGCAATTGAAACACAGCGCATGTAGAAGTCAACATTTACAAAGCACTTGTTGGCTCACCTTGCAAATTTTGATTCCATCACTGTGTTTGCCAGCTGGAAAAACACTTGGGCTGACGAAAAAACATCTGGGACCAGAGTCCTAATATCGCTGAACGTAACTTTATTTGCACCTTACTATACTGTAGATATCTTTACCTTGATTACCACACAGTATCATTCTGTGGGTATTGTTTACATGTACAAACTGAATATTTGATGTTGTCATGGTGTAGTGAAGAGAAGCGACGTTGAAGCAAATGCAGAGTTGAAGGTATGGTGTGATTTAATATCAATCCTTATTTCAGGAATGACAGTAGTAACAGAAGAACATAATGTGACGTATACAAACAGGAATCAATAATAAAGGATGGAAAGATGGAAGGATGGAGATTGGAAGGCTAGGTACTATTCCTGATGAGGATATTGCAAACAGGTGAATATGGTTAAGGGTATGATGAAATGATGAAAGTATCTTATATGGGCATAGGTGCCCAGTCCTCGATTAGCCACAGGATGGCAGCCAAGCTCTGTTGAGTGTGACAGATGTATATTTTCTCTAATCTTTTTTATATGTTATGGTTTATACATCATTGTTTACTAATACACATTGTATTTATTCTTGAAACTTTTTATTATTGCTGCATTGCAGGAGTCGTGGCATAGGATTTTCACTGTCATCAAATTGTGGCAATAAACTTGAAACTAGTAAACTAGCGGGTTTTCAGGTGACTTAGTGGTTAGGGAGTCAGGTTCCTGGTTAAATTCCCAAATGGGTAGATTGCAATTCTGTCCTTGAGCAAGGTACTCTTCCTTACCTAGTTCTAGGCCAGTGGTTGCCAACCCGTCGATTGCGATCTAGTAGATCTTTGTCACTGTCCCAGTAGCTCCCGAAAAGTTTTCAGTTTTGCAAGCATTTGTATATCTTAATCTAACTGCTTTTTTTATTTTCAATGAAGGGACCAATCAGATAAGAGAAGAGCACCAGTAAGTTAACTGTTGCAAACGTCAATATGGATCTCCATGGTGATTGCCCGTGGCCACGAGGTATCAGTCAAACTAGAATGGTGAGGCTCCACGAAAGAAGGCAAAAACATACCATTTTCATCCAGAATGGGAACAGGAATGTCTTTTTACCTTCGTATGTATGTTGTGCCACCAAAAACAAGCATTATGTAAAAGAAGAAATCTGGAGCGGCACCACAATACCAACCACCCAAAATCTAAAGACCGCTACCCGCCAAAAGAGCACAATCCGTGCAAGGAAAGTTGACAAGCTGATATCAGAGTTGAAGGCCCAGCAATAACTTTTTACTAAATCTGCTGATCAAAATAAGGCTGCTACTGAAGTATTCTTTCGTGTAATTCTTTCTGGCTATAAACATAAGGCCTTTTACGAATGGCGAATTATTCAAGGAAGCAATGGGGCATTACTGCAGAGACTATTTTCAAGAATTTCAAAAACAAAGACGACATAGAAGCCTTACTCTGTGCTGTAGTTCCCGGCCCTGCATCAGTGACAAGGAGGTTCGAGTCACTCTCAGAGGATGTGGATCCACAGGTGTTAAAGGACTTGTCACTCTGAATAGTTTTCACTGCAGTTCGACAAATCTCTGGATGCAGTTGACCCAGCTCAGCTTTTTGCTTTTGTTAGAATGGCTTTCCAGGATTTTACAACAAACTTCCTCAATCTTCTACACTTAAAAGAGAGAACACAACGTGAAGATATTTACAATGAGTTTAAAAAATATGTAAGAGATAATGATATCCCCATTCATAAACTGGTTGCAATTTCCACTGACGGAGCACCGGCAATGCCTGGTGTGCGCCTTCGTTTTATAGCACTGTGCTGTTATGACCATGATTTTCCCGACCTCAAGAATAATCATTGTGTCATTCTGGATGAGCTCGATGGCGTGTACAGAGACCTACTACCTCATGCTGATGTGCGGTGGTTGAGCCGCGGGAAAGTGCTGCAACGGTTTGTTGACTTACTGCCTGAGACAAAGACATTTCTGTTTGCAAGAAACAAGGAGCATGAGTAACTGTCAGATGATGCGTGGCTCTGTGACCTGGGGTTTCTGACAGACTTCACCGCAAAGCTGAATACACTCAACAACGAGCTCTGGGGAAAAGGCCGACACCTGCCCCACATGATCAGCGCAGTAAATGCTTTTAAGACTAAACTTGTTGTTTGGATCACACATCTTAAAAACGGGAGGCTAACACACTTTCCCAACCTGGAAAAAATGCCACAAAGCATTAAAGACAAGGATGTTTTTCATCCTAAGCAATATTGTGCTCATCTGGACAAAGTTCCAACAGAGTTCAATATTCATTTTGGTGAGTTAGCTAAACGAAACGGAATGTATTGCTGCATTTGTCTCAAACCCATTCATGGTCCATGCTATAGAACAGGTTGCAGCCAAATTCCAGAAAGTATTTTCTTTGTCAAGTGGAGTTGACATGGAGGTGGTTCATTAGCTAAATGACATTGAGCTGAAAGCCAGATCAGTGACTTTTGGAGACTTTTTGAGACTTGTCAACAGAGAGAAGTTACCTCTCCTCACTCCATGTGCACTAAAAGTGAGTGCCTACTTTGGATCAACTTACCTCAGTGAAATGGCATTTCCACAGATTAAAATAATCAAATCAAAGTACAGGAGCCGCCTTACTGACAGACACTTCAGACTGCCTCAAATTGGCTGTCTCTAGCTATGAGCCAGACTTCAGAGGACTCACAGACAGTGTTCAGTCAAAGAGTGAGTAACATTACTGCAGCAGTTTTGCCTTCTGGTGGCATTGTGAAAAGTGATGTGGCATAAGATGGGACATAACTGCACTTAGCTTAATTGAGACAGTTCATTTAAAAAATGTTAAGGGTAGTACCTTCAGTAACTTCAGTGAATAAGCACTTTACTGTTGACCAGTGTTGGGCAAAGTTACTTCTAGGATTACTGTTCAGTTACTTGATGAGTTCACAAGTTTTGGGAAGTCCCTAATTGAGACAAAATGATCAGGTAAATGGAGTTCATATCTTACTGGTGACCATGATTGATATTTTCTTTACTCTTTGTATTTGTTTTAAAGGTCACTGTTAAGATATGAACTCTATTTACCTGATCATTTTGTCTTAATTAGGCACTTCCCAAAACTTGTGAACTCATCAATAACTGAAAAGTAATCCTAAAAGTAACTTTGCCCAACACAGCTGTTGACAATGGCATTTATTTTTTTGAGTTCAGTGCCACTTCATATGATATGATCATATGATGGTTGCATCTGGTTTAAAGTAAAAAAAAAGAAAATAACATTTAATGTATATTACATTCAAATACAATTAAAATACTAAATAAAAGGCCTCAAGTTGGAAGTACAATATGGTCTTTTTTCCTATCTATTCTTCGATAGGTAGGT
Source organism: Umbra pygmaea (assembly GCA_016801145.1). Lineage (NCBI taxonomy): Eukaryota > Metazoa > Chordata > Actinopteri > Esociformes > Umbridae > Umbra > Umbra pygmaea. The sequence goes on from JACXGM010036388.1 coordinate 7,164, forward strand.
CTTGCCTTTCAAGGCTGAGGTCATGGATCTTCAGCTGGAAAAGGTTGGTGACCGCTACTCTAGGCAATGTCATTGTAATTACAGTAAGTTGCTCTGCAAAACCCAGGCTGACTGTCTGTGCCTTTACATAGCTGTCTCCATAGCCTCTGCCCCCTACTTATGTAAAAACAAATGAATTCTGGTTTGGAGATGAGTGTTCATGTAACGTTGTGTGTGTGTGTGTTGCAAGCATGCATGTGTCCCTTCCTAGTTGCTAGTGCTAAGAGTCAGGTTTGGTGTTGTGATCTGAATATTTGATAGGTAAACTTACAGTAAGGGTAAGTGTTTTTGAAATCAGTTATTATCAGTGAGCTTGTATGCTAAAAGAAATTTGTCAATAGGCCCATGAATGTAAGATAAAAATGATTTTGTTATTGTACATGTGTACCAGGAAAAATTTAGTAAAACCTTTCAAATGAATTAATCTGCCTTATTACACAAAACTCTAAAGATCTTGGCTTGCAGAGACCATTCATGTACTAAAGCTGCCCTATATGATTTAATAAAATATTTTGTTTTATAGAATGACTGAAGGCTAATGTATTTTTTGAATTTGAATAATGATTATCAACCATACGCGGTCAAGGATTTTTGTGTGCAAATAGCCTACTTTCTTATAACACATCTTGCCCTCACCTGTATTAAGTAGATGTTGCTTTTGATTACAGGACTGACCCTGACTTTGTGAATCTTTAGGTTAACTTTGACTGATAAGGGCACCTGTGGGTCTGTGAAGCTCTACATGTTGTCAAGGAGATGTGGTCTGCCAGCCGATGCATTCTAGTGCCCCTAATGTTTCACGCTGCATTAGCGGCTCACACAAGTCCAATTTATTTCATTTCCTTCTCTCTGCACAAATAAATCCATTCATACCCTCTTTACATACTTTTATTTTTCGCACTGCAGTTCGAAAACCCACCATGGACATTATTCCCTTGATGAGATACTTCCTGTGTACTGTGGGAACAACTGCAACAATAGCAGGGGTCTCAGTGAAAACATTAGAGGATCTGAGCTGTACATGAATAGATTTAATAAGGCTTATTACTCATCTAAATTTTACCTTCAATCTTTTCAATGATTTTTGTCAACATGCAAAAAACAAATGACTAATTCTAATACAGTTAAAATTATTTTTCAGCCCTGTGAAAACAATGAGATCATGGCTCTTTTGGAGATATAGAACCAAGAAACGCTTAAGAAAATTATACCGGAAAATATTATTAATCAGAATTGTGATTTATTTTATATCCAAACGTTTGAAGTATTTATCCAAAACAAGATAAAAATAGAGGGCACTGTACCTCAGTCAAATGTTACCTAAAGGACAGCTTCATAGATCAGAACTTACAGGATGTGCATCTAACACAGAGAATGTGCATTTTGCTTGCTACAGTAAACAGTAGATCCATCTGACATAATATCTGCTGGTATGCACAGTATCTATATACAATTATTCTATGGAAGTTTATCTGTTAGGGATAATTATTTGATCTTAGCTTTAACACTCAAATTATTACACATTACATTAAGATATTCTAGTAGCACAGGCATTAGTGCTGTTCATGTTTTAATTGCAGGCTTGGAACCATGGTGAATGCAGATATGAACTCTAGGCTAAGATTAACTAAATGACACGTGCAGTGAAACAGCAGGCATTTTCCTCTTCTTTATTGGCTCATTCTCAGCACAACACCCACTTTATTCTTATTCCTATACTAGCTCTGGGGTATTCATCATCGCCATGTGTAAATGAGACATCAGCTAGGATACACAGGAATTTGCGTCATGTCACACCACTTGTGAAGTTGAGGCAAAAAACACATTAGTTGATGTTTTTCTTTTCTTGATGAAACGCTACACACTTGACTTGATACAGTCTACTGTTATGGGGTTATCCATACCTGGTGTTCCCCTTTGTATCATTGCCACTGAAATAGATATGAATCATAACTTGTAAAAGGTCTCTGCTTCTCTGAAGAACAGAATGCCCGTTTTCTCAAACAGTAGACAAATCCTTTATTAGGACATGGTGTCTAAAATCCTTTTTTCTTTCTGCATTCAAAGCTGTACTATTGGATGTAGATCTAATTATTCAAAAACCAGTCTTATGACAACACTAATCAGTCCACAATGATGTTTTTAGACCTTTGCTTTTTCAAAGATACAATTGGAACTGATGCACATTTTATATTGATAGATATAAAGAATATCGCACATCCACTTGTGTTGGTGCAGGACAGAAAATCTGAATATGTAAAGAGAACAAATGTCCGCAATGACTTGACAAAGATCATTGCAGGATCAAAACATTGTCTGTCTGTGTGCTCTTATTAAAATTACACAGGAGCAATTCTGAGTTCTCTTTACATTTTATATTTGACATCTATGAGCGGATATGATTCTAGACTGATTACTTAAGTAATTTAAATAGAGGCTGAAATTGACACCTTCATAATTTTACAATTTAGTAATGTAGTAGCAGTGTCTGTTTTCCAGGATTCATTAACCTTTAGATGTCTAAATAGGATAACATCAAAGCCTGGGGATAGTTAATACATATTACTCAATGAAGTAGCTATCAGCCAGGTCAGTGGTGTTACAAATGAAAGCACTATGGCCTTGTAGGACAATGGTTCTCAAACTGTGACCCCCAGATGTCACACAATTTTACTGTAGCTCTTTTATCTTACCTTAATCAATTGATGAAGGGTATATTGATAAGTAGGTTAATTTGTGCTTGCTCCGTAATATTTAGGGAATTTAAAATGGCTGTGAGTCCACCAATGTTTGAGAACTGGCAACTAGTGAGCAGAGAAGTGACCAGATTAGGATCAACACCTACACTTAATCGGTGAGGTAAGGTCCTATTCTACGAGTTACACTGGTCATAAACCTGCAGGATCTCCTTGATGTTTGACAACATCACAATGTTGTCCATGGGTCACAACAAGGTTTTTGGATCTCTGGGAGAGAGACAGTGTGGAGTTCATAAAGAAGATGGAAAAGTATTATAGTGTGCCATCCTATACGGAGAGGAAGTGTCATCTTGTCAATATTGTTTATATCACAGAATATATTCAGCTTTGTCACAAAAAATGCCTAAATGTGAAACACTAAATGAAATGTGTTTCCAGGGAAATAACTTATGATTATGAAATTTGATTATATGACAAGGGCTGTCATTGCACAACCTGGACACTAGGGGCGGTTGCGAGTGTAATCAGTGCTAAATACTGTTAATGTAGGTAGATGTGGACAGTACGGTGGAAGCAAGGTTTGAGTTTGATATTGAGGGGGACAACAATATATTTATCTAAAATATTCTTATTATTGGGGGCGGCACATTACCTGTTTCTAACATTGGGGGAGAATTGTTCCCCCATCCAGGTGGAGTTAAAATTCAGATGGAAGTGATGTGTGTTGTTTTTTTCAATTCCAGATTCTGATGCACATTTGTTTCTCTAGACAAGCGATTTGGTTTTCTGTTTTTGTAATGTTAACTCTGACCTTAATCCTAACCCTAACCTCAATAATGTGTTGCCTAACTGAGTAAGCGATGCCTAACCTTAACCTAAGCTTAACCATACACATTTCAGTTGTAAGTCAAATTGCTATGGAATGTACTGTAGTGTAGGTGACCTATCATGTTAATAGGGCCTACTTTCTTCTATCAGAATAACCTAATCCAATATATAATATGAAAGAGTAGACAAAAGATTTCCTCGGAAATCAAATTAAAGTGGAACAATGACAACCATATCGATTTATGAATGTTATTTTACAACATTTAGTTGTATCAAGCACAATTGTTTGAACAAAGCCATAATCTTCCGTAATTTAGCTCTCGTGCTAGCTTGACTCTGCTCTCCTTGAGTGAGAGAGCTGCCTGATGAGTGTGACCAATTTAGTAAGCGATTTACATGTAGATACTGTACATATTCATAAGCATTTGGATTAGTGATTGAAACAAACATCTTTTTGGGCATTTTAGAATAAACTCAACGTGATCTCTCAGAAATCCGTGATACTACCACGGATACTTAACTTCAAACTCCGTGGCAGTTCCACGGAATGGCTGAATATTCCGTGGAACTGCCACGGATCCACTTTGCATATATTCTGTTTTCTATACCAACGCGATGCAGACGTGTTGCAATTGCGAGTTCGAATCCATGCGGACACTTTGCATATATT
>JACXGM010036389.1:0-11398 GCA_016801145.1 Umbra pygmaea
CACTGTGTGTATTTGTGACAGGAGAACTAGCTACACTGTGTGTATTTGTGACAGGAGAACTAGCTACACTGTGTGTATTTGTGACAGGAGAACTAGCTACACTGTGTGTATTTGTGACAGGAGAACTAGCTACACTGTGTGTATTTGTGACAGGAGAACTAGCTACACTGTGTGTATTATACATTAAGAGTTCAAATATTATTGTAGGTGATGCAACGAGTAAAACAAGTTAACAATTTTATTTTCAATGTCAGTATTTATTTGCTTTAGTAATTACTAAATATAATATATATAATCATATAATAATAATAATAATAATAATATATAATAATCCCCCAACCCACAAAAGTGCTTATTTACGATTGTTATAAGAGATAATTACTAAAACAAATAAAAATCAAATCGGTATAAACAAATTCAAAAGTACAGATATAATTATACGTTGACAAATAAATGAATAAAAATTACAGACAATTGTTGTTGGTTTCAACCCCCTAACAATTTTGTATTATTTTATCTTCTAAAAAATTAAATCCTCAAACTTTATTTTTATTTCTGTTTTCTTTGGTTTTACTATTATGACCCTAGTGTTCGTCATCTTTGAGAGGAAAGAACTGCCATTACTGAGAAGCCCTGGTGGGATTATCAGGCCCAGTTACCATGAGTGATTCCAGGGAATACCCCCGGGTAAATCACCATCATGTGTTATTTATCACTCCACCTCCCCCCGGCCCACAGCAACACACACTCACATATGAACAGGAATGAACACAACACAGCGCAAACAGGCGTGTGTGCGCCCATACACCGACACACACCTGCATATAAATACACACACAAACACTGACAGAAATGAACTCTACAGTGGACACACAGAGATGTAACCACACAGAAATGAGTGAGCACAAGTAACCTGAAGAATACAAATGGATGAAAACATCCACGCACACCAATCAACTGCCTGGTGTTTCCATTTACCAAAACAACTACCGGTATAGAGTGTGCCAGTGCTATTATCACTGCTCTGTCAAAACAATAGGACATAGCTGTAATAAACCCAATGTGCCAACCCTAACTAATACATGCATTTGCTTTATTGTAAAATAAATGCAAAAAGAAAATGACTACCCATGTGTGGTAATTGCCATCTGGTTCTTTAGATTTCCATTGAAGTCTTCGAGCCACGAGCAACAGTCACGCTACCAGAACATGCCAGGATAGTGGCTGTTATTATTCAGCTGGACATCTTTTCTCCAGAGATGCCTCTGCACTTCAAAGGATTGTGCTGATGGTGAGACTAAAGAAATTGAATGTCTCCCTCATTGTAATTGACCACCAGACTTCTCATTAGTGGACAAAATGTATTTACAGGCAATGTCCAGTCTGAAGATTGTATTTTCTATGACTGAGAGATCTGGGAGCTTGAACTGAGCTGTTCATCTTGCAGACAGAGCAGAACAAAATGGAGTGTTACTTCAGATACAGAGATGTACTGTAATCCTCTAGAGACAGTCATGATGGATTGGGCTGTGTGAAACTGGTGTAATACCCTGTCAGGATGTAAAAGGCAAGAGAACTTAGCAGCCCAACTGGTGTCCGGTCAGTGTCTGACTGTCTTCGATATGTACAATGAGCACCATAATTCAGTGAACAGTGAGCATTTCTTTGATATTTTGGTTCAGTACTTTTGCACTTTGTGTTTGAAAGGATACAATGACAATGAGATTGCAGTGCAGACTGTCAGCTTAAATTTACATTGGATGAACCGTTCAGAAATGACAGTACCTTTTGTACATTGTCCCCCCATTTTCGGGCACCAAAAAACATTGGACAGTTGGAATAATGTAATAATTGTCAATATTTGGTCAAATATCCTTTGCATGCAATGACTGCTTGATGTCTGCGATGCATCAAAATCACCAGATGGTGGGAATCTTGCCTGTACTGCAGCCGTCTTCAGTTCCTGCTTGTTTTGACTTACTGCCTTCAGTCTCCTCTTCACCATGTAAAATGTATGTTCAATTGGATTCAGATCCGGTGATTGACTCGGCCAGTCAAGAATGTTCTACCTTTTGGCCATAAAAAACCCTTTGTTGCTCTAGCATTATGTTTAGGGTCAATGGCCCTCATTTATGAAACATGCGTATGACCTAAAACAGGCATAGGACGCGTGTACGCCGATTCCTATGTAAAGCAACGCATTTATCAATTTGAACGTAAGCGTAGGCTGCCAATAAAATCTCGCCTGGTTTAAACATGTGTACGCAAGTTCTCCAGTGTGACTAGCGGTGGTTCATGGTAGCCTGTAACCACCTGGTTCATTGAATTGTTGTACAACAAGCGATCATTGATGAATGTGTGTGCATCGCATTCGCAACTGCCCCATCTTGAAAGTTACATTTCAGAATTACGAATTAATTGTATACAGCACATTGCTATTAGGTGATTTATTTTTTACCTTTCACTTCGAGATGGCCTAGAACACAAGGGCTTAATTAGGCATACAACAATTTCAATCAAATAATTAAAAAAATATATTAGGTTAATCGATTCGTAATGTGATTGGTGAAATGTTTATTCAGTCGCCTATTTAAACAAGCGCTTTGGAGGTTCAAAGTAATAGTCGAAGTAATGGCAGATCTGGCTCTGTTAAACGTGCGCTGAACTTGCCGTTCCCGACCTGTCAAAGTCAAAGTTGTTTATTTATCATATGCATCGAATAACATACATCATCCTATGCAGAGAAATTCTTTTGACATGGCACGGCGATTCTATGCAGTGGGCTTAAAAGTGGGCGACAAAGTGATGTCAAAATGATGTAGATTTTGCTGTTGCTTTCTGGTCTTGAGGCTTCTCAGTGGTTTGTATCGTTTAGTGTACCCTCTGTAGTCCTGTAGGTAAAGACTTCTAAGTAGGGTAGACTTTGACACATCTTTGATCTGTTGGGCTGTTGTCAGGGGCTTTTCTTCACCATAGAGTACTCTTCGGTCATCCACTACAGTGGTCTTCCTCAGTCCACCTGGGTCTTTTGGCATAATTAAGTTCACCGGTTGATTTTTTTGTCTTGTTAATGTTGAACCAAAGTGTTGACAGTTTTTGCATTGTTCCTGATTTATTGATTTTCATTTCTGAGCCTTATGACTGCCAGCTTAATTTGAATCAAAGATGGCTGCAGTACAGGCCTGGCAGAGCATCACCAGGGAAGATACCCAGCGTCTGGTGATGTTGATGCATCACAGACTTCAAGCAGTCATTGCATTCAAAGGATATGTGACCAACTCTTGACATTTATTACTTTATTCTACATTATGTTAAACTGCCTAAAGTTTTTTTTTGGTGCCCAAAAATGGGGGGACCGTGTACAAAAGGTGCTGTCATTTCTGAACGGTTCATCCGATATGTATGAATATACCCTCTGTCACGTCCCGGCCCAGTGTGGGCTGGCATGGACATTGAACTGAGGTACTGGACTCATTTATGTATCTGCATTATTTGGTGTTCTGTTCATTCATACCAGTGGCAGGCACTGTTGGGTTTAGTTATTGTACTGTCCTTTTAACTCTCCTGTTGGCCAGTGCTAGGATAGGTATAAGTTAGGTTAGGCTGGTACTTTTAGATCTCATTGATGATTATGTTCAGCTGTGTTCAATTAGTTAGTTAGCTGTTCTATATAATCGCTGGCCAAACTAGAGGGGAGGTGTCGGGCAGCAATGATTGTGACTCTGTTACGTTTGTTTCTTGTTTCGTGGGATTCTACTGTTGCTTTGATGGACTGTATGGATTCTCTGCTGATATGTGCCCTCCCCACATTATGCGTTGTAAGAGATTATGTAATTATAATGTGTTAGATAAGAGTACGTTTCCTTCAGTTTCCTAGATGTGTTCTGTGCCTCGGTGAAGAGCACAGTAATGTAGTATGCTGAAGTCGTGTGCTATATACTTATAATTATCCAGTCCATTTAAAAGCCTAAACCACGTTACTTGTCTATTAAATATACAAACTGCATTCTGCCTTGGTCTTTCAATCACCTCCATCCAACACACACAAATGTGACACCTTTAAATTAAAGCTGACAGTGTGCACTTCATTGTCATTGTATCCTTTTAAAAAATTTAATTATGGTGCTCACTGTAATGATTCTATTTAAGTAAACATATGAATTATAGTGTTAAATTCTGCTTATTTGTTGTTGTAACCCGTTTGCAATGTTACAATCTAATGAAACTGATCTTTGAAAGACCATTGTTCATCTCAATGATTTATCTGCCATTGTCTCTAGGACAAATGCATGTTATTTCTATAGATTTCTGTCAAACCCTTAGAGGCAAATCCATTGCTATGACCGTACCTAGTTCAATTCTGAGTTGACGTTGATGTTTTGAAGACATTTATTCTGTTCTTCCATTTGTAAGCCACTTGTGGTAGTATGCCCAGGGGCAATGTGAAGGGGGCAGTAAAGCCCCCTTTCAACAACAATGCATGGCCTCTTAAGATGCTCTAGAGAGAAAGCAGTTGCCATAGGAATACATGTCAACTTCCTGGAACTAAAGAGGGCTTTTTCACTGCTAACTTTTGGCAGTAGGAACTCACTTGAAGGCATTGAAATGTGACATTGACTGACAAACAGTAACACAGTTATAGTTGCTGCTGGAATGCGGGAATTATGACTGGCTTGGCTCAGCCGCTGAGTTCTGGGGGAGTCATAAACAAGCGTTGGTATTAACAGAACACATAAACAGCATGATTTCAAACTGGAAGCACACAGGAAATGTTCCCTGACTGTTAAGCAGCCAAGTATTACTAGTATATACTGTGTATATTATTTTGTGTATATATTATACTTAATACAAAAAAGGTTTAACCTCAATATCCAATTATCTTAAAGGCAAATCATAGCGTTCGACTCTGGCCACATTGGCCAAATTTTGAGGTCAGGCTAGATTTTCAGAACTTAATTGGAATGAAAGAAAATAGCATTTAATTTTAATGAAATGTGTTACAAATATTACATTCCACTTCCCTATTGTTCTGGGGTTGATACAATCAATTTTGGGAGCAAAAATAGTTTTCTCTACTTTAAAAAATATGAAAGGAATTACTATAGGACTATAGTTCACCCAGAAAAATATCCTATTTCCAGATTACTGTAACCTTAATTAATTAGTAAAAAACGTTCAACCTTAATTGTAACAGCAGTGTTTAACTCACAGGATAAAAAACATCTGAATTAAACTTTACTCTAAAGACTTTAGGACCAGAATTAGAATTAAAAAAGGACCAATTCACAACTGAATCCAGCATTAACCCTGGTGCTGCTCGGCTGAGTAAATCAAGCCAGGCCACATCTCTTTGAGCAGTGAACTGAAACAATGCATAATGACCCTGTCAATCTGAGAACGAGAACAGTTTCCCCGTCCGTCCGTTTTCAAGGGAAAACTTATGAGAAGCTGAGCCTCGACTTGAGTCCTGAAGCGGGGCCATCTGGGTAAGAAACTCGAGATGGTGGAACACAGCCAAATTTAGAAGATCCCTGGTCTGGTGTGGGTCTTGACTGATGAGGTGCTATGCGTCGGCCCTGAACCTACTCAGCTCCGTGCTTCCAACAACAACACGCACTTGTACAGACACGTCCACTCTGACAAAAAGTGCCGGCCTCCATTACACAACATGTCACTTTTAACAGTATAGGCTGTGGTTGCTGACGAGTAGGGGTGGAGTCTGGAGGGGGCAGCCCAGTTGTATATGAGCTACGGGGCCCGTCATGAAACGCAGGAGCTGTAAAGTCACTTTTGAAAGGCACCAGGGTAATCTGTTAAATCTGACCCAGGATCTGTAGGTTGACATAGGGAACTGAAGGTTTGAAGGCTAATACTTTCAACTTTGTGCCGGGTGTTTTAAATTGGTCAAACAAGCACTTTTTCTGACATCAACCTACATGGTAATTTATGTACTTTGAATGAGCATTGTGTTTTAAGCATTTATCTGTTTTACTTTTTGTTCTCTACTTCTCAGACCTCCGTCCCTGTTGACCAATGGTCTTCTGCAATATCATGTTTACCCTGACCTTGGTGATGGGTCACGCATCTGGGTTGAGTTAGTATGTTTTAATACCCACAAGCCCCCACAAGAAAGAAGGCAAAAGTTCAAATAGTGATACAACGCCAGGCTTATAGTAAGGCCCTGTTTTTTTAAATGGCTGTTTGGCTCACTGTTCAAAAGATGTGAAGTAATTCTACAGAAAACTAAAGGTACGCAAGTTCGTTCCCGAGACTTCCACCCTACAGAGATGAACACAGCCATGTTGATCAGCCCAGAGCAGGTGAATAACATTCCCTCTACTCTTCATGCAGGATGGATTACTTGGACAAAAATCAATGATTAGACTGACACATCATATACACAGTTGGGGAAAGCTTTGCAGCAGCTGCTCTGAACTGATAAAAAGGTGTTACAGTAAACGGCATTAAGGTCTGCCTCTCTCTTTCTCTTGTGAGGTATTCGAGGAAGGAATCTGAACGAGGCCTCTCCGCGAGTAGACGTTTTCTGGTTTTGGATAATCCTGTGGGAGTGATTTAACTGAGAGAAAAGAGTTTCAATTGGGTTAGTATAACATTACAACTCCATCCATCACTCAGATCAAGGATTTAATATTCCAACATTCCTGGCAGGGTCCATCCACAGAGTCTCCGACTCCCTGCGCCATCTATCCTCACACTTCCTCATCATGTTAATAAACGCAACCTGCAAAGCATTGAGATGAAACAGATAGCTCCAGCTACTCACCGACTGGCACCGGCTGAAGATTCTTCTGGGCGATAGACAGAGAATGATTAATGAGCACAACGGCTGCATCACGGCCAGGATGGGCTCCAGAAATGTGTCTCTTTTTCCTGTCGCTCTATTGAAGAAGCTGGCAGAAGTGAAGAGGTCTGAGGACCGACCCAGGTGGGACTCCCCCCGTCGCTGAGCTGCATCCGTCTTCTCAGTCAGTCTGACGGCTAACAGGTGGCTGCTTCAAAGAGATGGATGTCTGAAAGCAGACTAGACTGCTAAACACTCGGCCGTACTGCAACAAGAGTGTGGACTCATCCTGTGTTAATAGCGCTGTGAACACGACGTAACATCGACCCCCCTCTGTGACTGTTGTCATCATCATCACTCACCGGCTAATTATTTCAGTTATCTGTCCAGAATGTCTAATGTCACATGCGTAAAGGACTGGTATTTGCTTTTTGCTGAATTTGCTCTGCATGAAATTGTCAATTGTTGTTCTGTCTTTGGGGGATAGTAGATACTGTTTTTGATAATGAACACTTGACAGTTTTGGGGTGTTCTGTGGCATTTTTCAAATGTGACAGGTTAGAAAATATTTAGCAAACATAAGACATACTAACTCGTAATTTCACTGAACATGGATATTCATCATAATTAATTTTGTGAGGCGCACGAGCACAAAATGTGTTTTTCCAAGATAATCATATCAGGTGACACTGGCATCAACTCCCACTCACACTCCTTCCCTCCCTCCCTCCATTGATCTCGCCCTCTCTCCATCTCCACCTCTCCAGCCTGTTCTTCTCTTTGCCAGTTAGAGTACCTGCTCTGCTCAGATTACAAAGCCTGTGTGTCAAAGGACCAGGCCCTCAGGCCAGCTGTAGCGCGGATGTAGTGTCTGTCTTATCCAACCACTCCACTGAGCTTTTGAGACTATAATAAACTACTGCATGAAATGTGAAATACATCACAGCTAGGCAATACATTGTGAGGAAAATTACCTGTAACTCTTGTCTCCAGGGCAACTGATTTACAGAACTTTATTGTACTTCAGTTTTGCCACCTTATTAAACAGCCTCTCTCCCGTTACTATCCAGGTGATTTCTCTCCAGTTCTGTCTGATCCAACCTTACATCCAACCTTGTCTAAGTGTACTCCAAAAGGGCTTGGGACAGTTGAAGATCACAACGTGCTTCCTTCAAAATATTCTGCTTCTTTTTTACAAACACTTTTGGAATCAGTCTGCAATTTTGGCCACTGGTTGTAAATGCGGCGCTATTGAGCTAAAAAGGGTAACTCAAAAAGGTGTATTATGGCATATATTTGTGCTTTATGTCATGATTTATATCCCATGTCATCAAACACACACAACTTGTAATTCCATGAATTATTGAGGTATGACAGTGATTCTACTTATAATTGATTATGCACATATAAATAGCTTAAAACACATTAAGGCCAAAGTCTGAGGATTAAAACATTATTTTGTTAATTGCAAAAGTCACAGATTGCATCTTTAAGAAATTCCCAGCTTAATATTTTGTTTATTTTTTATTTTATTTACCAACACCATGCAAAACAGATGACTATGAATGACAGATTAAACTGCACAGTTTATTAATATCCCCCTTTGTTTCCCCATCACAGGCCACTCAACAGCCCTGACCAATCATTTTCATCAGCCTGGATAATTTCCAGAGCATCTCCCCTGTCCTTTGACCATGTGCCCAGTCCTCCACAATTTGCTCTGTTTTGACCTTGGATGGAGTGCACTCATGATGTGTTTACTGCGGACAGAAGAGGTGGTGAACGGAGCCAGAAAACCTGGATCGAGCTTCCCCACCTTTCATCATGGCCGTAACACACTAGCAAAAGCTGTTACCCAGAGTCCACACCGCCAGACGGATAGTAATCAGTGATCCACCGTGGAAGAAAGAGGGGTGGAGCTGAAGTGACATCAGGGAGATGCATGAAATACAGGGAGCAGCTGACAGCAGCTTTCAATACTGCAACATACATAACAGATATGATACTGTTTCAATACTGCAACATTACTATACAAAAAGACCTGATACTGTTTCAACACTGCAACATTACTATACAAAAAGACCTGATACTGTTTCAATACTGCAACATTACTATACATAGCAGATATGATACTTTTTCAATACTGCAACATTACTATACATAACAGATATGATACTGTTTCAATACTGCAACATTACTATACAAAACAGATATGATACTGTTTCAATACTAGAATAGTACTATACAAAAAAGATCTGATACTGTTTCAATACTGCAACATTACTATACATAACAGATATGATACTGTTTCAATACTGCAACATTACTATACAAAAAAGATCTGATACTGTTTCAATACTGCAACATTACTATACATAACAGATCTGATACTGTCTCAATACTGCAACATTACTATACAAAACAGATCTGATACTGTCTCAATACTGCAACATTACTATACAAAACAGATCTGATACTGTCTCAATACTGCAACATTACTATACAAAACAAATCTGATACTGTCTCAATACTGCAACAGTACTATACAAACTAGATTTTATAATGTCTCAGAGCCGTCGCTGACGCTGGAAGTGGTGGATATGATTCAGTGGGCCCATGGCCTTGGAGGGGCCCAATACAGTGTTTGTTTGCATATCTCAGTTGTTATTATTATTTGTCACATTAATAAAAAAAATGTAACAAAACAAATGCTGTTGGTGATGAATATATAAATCCTAAGATGGGTACACTATTGTCATAAAGGGATAGACATGGTAGACTGGCATTTAAATGATGCTCATTTAGTACTAAGTGGCAGACATGTGCCAACAAAATATCCCCCACAACATTACACCACCACTACCAGCCTGAACCGCTGATACCATGGCAGGATGGATCCATGCTTTGTGTTGTTTATGGCAAATTCTGACCCGACCATCTGAATGTCGCAGCAGAAATGAAGAATATTTCTATTGTTCAATTTTGGTGGGCCCGTGCAAATTAAGCCTCAGATTCCTGTTCTTGGCTGACAGAAGTGGCACCTGGTGTGGTCTTCTGATACTGTAGTATCTGCTCCCAGGTTCGACATGATGCTCTTCTGCTTACCTTGGTTGTAATAAGTGGTTATACAAATACCGAAATACTCAAACCAGCATGTCTGACACCAACCACCATACCATGTTCAAAATCACTTAAATCATCTTTCTTCCGCGTTCTGATGCTTGGTTTGCAATTCAGCAGATCTCCTTGACCATGTCTACATGCCTAAATGCATTAACTTGCTGCCATGTGATTGGCTGATTAGATATTTGCTTTAATGAGCAGGTGAACAGGTGTACCTTAAAGAAGTGGCCGGTGAGTCTAGTTCATACAAAGGAATCAGATGATTCACTGAACCAAAATAAAAGTATGATACAAAAACCTCAACGATTTAACAGACCAGTTTAAATATGGAAATCCGTCAAATTGATGAATTAAACCAAATTATAAATGCTTTTTACAGTGTAGGACAATTTCTGTCCTTCACCAGTTAAATTCCTCTGACCGACTGGCAGCATTTTCTGCAGAGGAGTCTAGACAAAGGCAGGGATGGTTAACCTCCATGTTATATTTACCACTAAACAATAGTTTGTAGCATATGAAATAATCTGATTCTGGAGAAGCCAGGGATTGACCGTTGGCTAGCTATCCTATCTGTGTACTTTCATAGTCACATTTACCACAAAACATACATTTTCGAGTGGTATACATCAACGTCGAAACGAGGTTATAATGAACAACATGAACAACATGTTCCGCACTGTTCCTCATAAGGGGAGGGGGATGTCACACCCACTGACCAGGACCCTCTGCGGTCAGCGAAAGAGGCGTGGGGTCGTAGGGGCAAGTAAGGACACGAAGACAGCAGTATACCGTTTAACTTGGGCTTTTAACGTAGCCACGGCAAAATACAGGGAGATGAGGAGAACTGGTGGTACCAAATCAAAGAACACAACACAAGACTCCCACCCCCTTACCTATCCTAACTAAATTAACTGGCACACGGTTAAAGGTCCCATGGCATGAAAATTTCAATTTATGAGGTTTTTTACCATTAATATTAGTTAATCTAGCCTGCCTATGGTCCCCCAGTGGCTAGAAATTGCAATAGGTAAAAACCAAGCAATGAGTATCTTTCTCCGACTTTGAGAAAACTAAAGCTAAAATGAGCTGTTCTGAAATTTTCCCCTTATGTCGTCATAAGGGGAAATGTTACCTCCCCTTTCACTGTTTGGCCCGCACAGAGAATTTGGCCCGCCCATGAGAATGTAAATCAGCTACAACCACGCAAATAAAGTTTTTGCATGAGAGACATCATGGCTTGCAAATGAGTGAAGCATGGCAGTTGCTCAGTATTTAATGTACAAAAGAAAACAAAAGTATTTTTTTAATTCCTTCATCTGAACCTCTGAAGAACCAGTGGATTAATTTCATTTTCTCTGGAAATGCGCCAACACAACTTCCAAATGTTTTGTACCGGTATGTCTGCGCCGAACATTTCATCAACAACTGTTTCCTCAACTTCGGCCAATACAGAGCTGGCCTTGCTGAACGTCT
>JACXGM010036390.1:0-11651 GCA_016801145.1 Umbra pygmaea
GACCGGAGTGAATGGAATGTGCGCAACGCACGAAACCCAGTGTTTTTTCGTTTTGCACACTGGTTTTTGTGCGTTGCGCACATTCCATTCACTCCGGTCCCGAGCGTAACACGAGCCCGTCCTCCCCAATTAAGATCCACCGACCGCGGCTGCTTCAACATGTGGAACTGCTCAGGAAAGGGTCAGGCAAAGTTCGTAATTTCACAAGCTTCCAGCTCAGGGCTAAGGTTTGGGTATGCACCTTGTGCTTTTCGCTGCAGTATCCATGGCTTGACACATATTTTGCGCTTTTACGCAGACGTCTTTGTCTGTTAATGTCCCCTTCAACCACCAAAAGGGCTAGAGTGGATAAAGTGGTCGATACCATCCCTAAATTGAAATCCATCTCTCTTCTGTGAGTAGTCTGTTGACGTATTCCTTCAGTTCTTCTAATAAGTCAGTCTAGTGTTTGTTTGCCGTATTTCCGACGAAACCTAAATAAAACTGACGTCTGCCATCTAGTGGGCAGGAGAATTAGCGCATGCGCAAAATGAAAAGTCGGTAGTGTCTGGAAAACAATCGCCACAATGTGAACAGAGACTTGACGTAAGAAGTTGCTACCTCCCCCAGAGGTGCTAAATGCTTTCGCGACAAAGTTGCAAAGGATCGCCAGGAGTTGCCGCAGTGAGCAGGAGCCATTAGACTTTGCCCTGTCTTTGCTGGTACTCTAAAACAGTCCTGTCCTCTCAGCACATTCATTTGAAAGATGATTGGTTCTTCTGTGGCTAGGGTGTGATTACTTGTTGACATAGATAACATATAATGAGACAGTTGAGTGCTAACTCAATATATTTTTATAGCCCACCCCTGCCCCGGCCTGATTCACTCAGTATACAAAGAATGTGAAGACATAAACACATAATAGACCTTTGACACAGTGTGCAAACTCTAACAGTCCCCCTTTTCACATCTTATTGGTGTGAATTCTAAAATAAATCTTGTCACAGTATCAATAATGCTTCTCACTTACTATGTTGACTACCAGTCACTTAGAAACCTGTAACCTTTGTCCTTATAGGGTTTTGAAATCCCTCTTTTGACACCTGAAAGGTGTCACTCATCTACTTCTCTGCTGGCAAAGACGTCATCATCCTCCAGGAGGCCCAGTCGCTGCCTGAAGACCTCTTCAGTCCCAAATTCGCGATCTTGGATCCAATGGGAGGAGAGGCATCATAATACCAGCCTCTCTTCCTGCTATTATGAGAGATTTCTTAAGATATGTCAAAATACATATACCACAGCAAATAAGCACAGCCATCGTAATACAAATTATAATAGTTCACAGATTGAGTTACTTGACTACCTTGACTTGACTGCGCACAATTCAAATATCTTTTAATGGAATTATATTCACAGTTACTCAATTGTATGATAGTGGGTACATTGACTTGACTGGGCACAATTCAAATATCTTGTAATAGAATTATATTCACAATTACTCATTTCTGTTATAGTGACTACCTTGACTGCGCACAATTCAAATATCTTTTAATGGAATTATATTCACAGTTACTCAATTGTGTTATTGTGGCTACCTTGATTTAAGATTTAAGATGGCAGTTATTACTTAGTTAGTTGTCAATGCACCAATTGTCAATGATATGAGCCTATATGCAATTTGGGTTATACTCACAGCAAACAGTTCTTTCTCACAATAATTACTTTGGAATGATCAATTAAAACAATCACCTTTTAATTGTGGTCGACCAAGAATTTTGAGAGAGTTCCGTCTGTCGCTCGTCTGGGAATTTTTTGAAAAAATAATCCACGTGGCCAATTGTAATTCAATATAAAATACCCTCAGCCAATCGTGTCAGGGTCACCATTTGTAAATGAGGTGTTCGTTTGATTGGTTTGAGGGAAAAAGACCCTTTGAGATTGGTCAAAGAATAACAGGCTTTAATGCGTAATAAATGTAATCTTCGTGTACACGGTCTCCCTGAAACACCACGCAGGGTGAAGTCCTCATGTGTTTTTAACATCACTGAGTTTGGCGTAGAAATTAGCCTTACAATACAGGCAATATGCACGTGTATCATCACCAATAAATGGTTGCAACCAGCCTTTGAATTCAGGGTTTGATTCCCACTCCTTTCTGTATTTTTGACTGTTCAGACTGCAACATGATGTTCTAGCTAGCTAGATGTTTATCTTATATCACAGAGGCAAACACAAGGTGAGTAAGTGACTGAGGTTGTGTGTGTCAAATGCGAACCGTGAATTATTTTTGTGCAGTGATTTATTTTAGACAAAGAACACTTATATTTTACATTTTGGGCGGGATCAGCCCACCGGGCTTCCCGCATGCACGATACATTTTCAGTCTGGTCAGGGAGCGGTTAACATCTCCTGCTCTGACTTAATGCTGCTGGGAGGAACTGCTGCGCGGACTGGGCCACCTGTGAGTGCTTTCAGATGGAGTAGGGGCCACCACAGCACCTGCTGCTCATTCAGAATAGTAAGAACAAGGCTCCGAAATTCTCCAATAACACCACAAAATGTCCCTAGATTTGTTGCTAGTCACTGTTTAAAATAAAAGTTGGTAAAGAGTTCTGAAAAGTCACTGAATCTATCACTAATAATCACTAAGTTGGCAACACTGAGTGCAGTTCACACCCATATCTAGGATTTTCAAAAATATAGGGGGATCAGTGAGCAGCCCCTCTCCAAATGACATAGCCCTGGTAGGCCTATGACGTAAAGCCATCGAACACCTCTTTATCCTCGTCAGGTTTGGAAGTCTATTTGTAATGTTAAAGCTAGGGTATGCAATTCACTTCTAAAACATTTTTTGTCAAATTTGTTGAAACTGACTTTATATACTAATAAAAGCCCAAAAAATAAAAGCTTTGAAATGCATCTGAAAAAAATAGTGTCTGTAGTAGGCAGAGCCCTACTATAAACCAAGCCAATCACTTTCTTCGGCACAATGATTGGATTGGCAGGGTAACTGTCAATCACCCTCATCAATGAGTGCCCGGAGATACCTGATTTAGCACCCACCCCCGGCGCACTATATCTGACAAAGCTCGTACTGTCATACTAACCTGTGAAGAGTACATACCATGATAATTAAATTATGGCAGAGAAAGTCCAAGTGCAACCCAGAACTAGCAAAAAAAGGAAGACTTTATTCGAATTGACTATGAAAATAAAGGCTTTAGATAAAGCATGCAATCAGACCAGAGTAAATATTGGCATGGCTTTTCAGCGATGGCGACAACTCCTCAATTCCAAGTTGTTGAAGAGTGACGCCATGGTTGCTTTATTTCTCATAGACAGGTAATCTTGCTTTTTTTATTTGGATGGTTATTTGTTAATATCACAAATTAGACATTAATGCACGTTCACAAGTTTTGGAGGAGTGGCTTTTTAAAGTAGCTCTGAAGGGAGGAGGTGGGACTTTTTCCATTGGATCATTTGAAATCTATCAGTTTCTTGCTAGTTTTTAGTGATCGCATACCCTAGCTATAACAAACAGTGTGTGAGTGATTTTAATACCACTTAACCCTATAGAAATTATTTTTATTTGGAATCACGCAATGCCAAAAAATAACATACAACATAATAAACCATATTGCATCATGTCTTATTCATTCCTGTGTATATTACAGGAATGAATCAGACATGATGCAATATAAACTTTAATATATACTTTTATTAAAGTGTATATTGCATCATGTCTGATTCATTCCTGTAATATACACTTTAATTAAAGGTACACTATGTAGTTTTCCAAAACAATAACAAAAGATGTTCTTTGCATCAAATAAGCAAACATCACTATACCTATATTATATTTTTCTTAGTTGAGTACTTACATTATCCTAAATGTTTCCACCATGAGAAGACACGGGACGTTTCATTTAGTCTTCCGTCAATGGCGTAATATAACTTTTGACTGCGCTAGTTGCTATAAGTTCCAGGGAACCACCAAACATAATGTGAATAAAGTTATAATATTTTTAACAATACATTACTTTGTCAGTGAACATTTTTTCTGCCGGAGACACTAGATTGGAAGGTTGTCATTGACGACGACAACAAAACCCATGATCCCACGCTACTTCCTGACATCATCCAAGTACATCTTTTGCTATTGTTTTGATTGAGAGCCCCCTGGCGCCCAAAAAGTAAATATTGTACGTTTAATTCTAATGAGTAGAGCGGGGACCTTCTTGGAGCAGGTTGGACTTTTAGTTATTGAAATATGTTCTCAGGGCACCATTGCATCTTATTGGTTCTCTCAGCAATCCAATCAATGATAGTAGGATGCGGGACATGGATAATTGGAATTTTTTGGAAAAAAATATTTTTCTCCGGATTCAAGAGACATCACTCTTCCGATACAAAAGGAGATTTTTGCAGTCAAGGAAATATTTTTGTATATTTTATGTTGAACTATATTACAAAATGTTGAGATATTTACTTTAATCCAAATACTTTAATACTGTTTTTTGACCAAGCTGTTATTTAAGTAGCTGGCTAACTAATGTATGTAAGCAATCGAACATGCAACATTAGCTAGCTAGCTCTAAGAAATGACAGGATCATAGCTAATGTTAGCTTATATTCTATTAATTATCTTAGCCTGATGAAATGTGTAACTTTAACTGGCTATGATAGCAAGTTACGCTGCTCTCATTACACCGTATGTTAGGTCTAGGGACATTTTTGCATCTTATCATAGTTACATGCAATATTCATTGACTGCTCTTAGGGCATTTTTGCTACACACATTGTAATACTGCTTTTAGGAAGGAAGTAAACTTAATATGGATCTTTACTTCCACTTTGTCATCCATGCAGTTTTACAACACTTTAAATCTAAAGGAGTTAGGAGAGGACAGGCCGTGGGTAGAGTTGGGCCTTATCCTCTGTACTGGGAGAGCTTCCTGTCCCTTATTGAGGACAAAGAAGTGTCCGATGAGGTAGGCCTTTTTCTTCTTGCTACTATTAGGCTGGGCCTATACCTTGTTGGCTGTAATACAACTTTGACTACCTAATAGCTCTTTTAACACACTTAAACAAAGGTTAATTACTGATCATCAATACATTTCAGACAATGGATGCCCTCTTTATCTTCTGAGCATGGTAATCCAAGCCGGTTAAATATGCCTTCAGCTCATTTTTGAGACCTTGTAAATGGAACAATAATATGCCTCTTATCATAATCTATTATTTGTGCTTCATATAGAGCCGGCCTGGAATAATTGCCACAGCCTGCAGCTCATACTTGCAGGCAGCTCCAGGGCAAGGAGTCGTTACTTTCTGATAGTAAGAAATAACTGAGAGACTTTTGTAATAACATAGAAGTTGCTACCTTATGCTTTAGAAATGGAGTAGCAATGGCATGGTTGCCACAGCAAAAAGAAAGCATTCTATTCAGTTTGGGCTATTTCAATGATTACAATTTGTAAGCAGACTAGAAGTGGTCCATAACCATTCTGCCTCAAATACACAACATATTGTATTATTTTTATTTTTGCTGTGTCTGACCTGTGCGACTGACATTTAGTCTCTGGTGGAAATTACACTAAAAAGAATGCATTTTCCTCTCAGAATATCATATGTGACGGGGATGGAGAGGTCATCGGGCCCTACCTGGAGGCACTGGACTTTTTTTGTACGTATGTCGCTGTGTTTTTCATGACTAGTGTAACCTCAACATTAAGTGTTAGAAAGAGTATTGTCCACTATGTTGAATAGAAGCATTCCAGTTCACAATTTTGCAGGTTAATTAATTTCCAATGCATGTAAATTCATTCATTTTGCTTTAGTTAATAAAAAACATTTGTCTTAGAGTTGGCTATTGATGATTTGCATTTACAGTTTAGATGTACATTTGTATTACATGTATCTATGTATGTATGTAAATATATATAAATGTATGTAAATATATATATATATGTATGTAAATATTATGTATATATATTTTTTAAAGCATTTCAATATCAAACAAAAAAACAATCACATACATGAACTACCTTGGGAAAAGGAAGGCATGGTCTTCAGAGATTGTGAAGAATTTGAGGTACAAGGCCACTATTACTTCAGATATTAATTGCTGCATCCTAATTTTCTTCACTTACAAATTATTTTTCAAATCTATCAGTGCGTTTGCAACAAGTAAAGACTGCCCGGGTCCCTGGCTGTTGCAAAAGGGTTAGCCACTCATTGCAAAATGACTCTGTGTAATGCAGGGTTTTCACTACAGTGGTAAGGAGTTTCTATTTTGGTACAAATGTTGCAAAATGTCTTGATCTTTAGAGGTCAATTTTTCAAAAGATTTCTGTTGAATGGTTGGTTAGTCAAAATTTAGGTCCACAGAATATATTTGTGAATAATGTATGATGACAGCTGCTCGTACTGGGCCGACCTATATACATTTAACGGGGAGGTTATGCTGAGTAAAATGACGTCTGACTTGAAAAAATCCCAAAATATATATTTTAGATATTTACAGAAAAAGGGATCAATGTCCGCACGTGCATCTTTTTCCCAAAGAGAAACAATGGCAGCATCATTTTTCCAAATTAATTTGTATTCTTAACTATTTTTTACACTTTAATAGATAGCATTGAAGCTAGTTGGCAATTCGTATTACCATTTACCATACATGTATGTACTACTATATATTTCCAGATGGCAGTACATTACATGGCTTCTTTACTCCCTGACACTGGGAAAAAATATAATCCCACTCGCGCTTTTTCTGGACACACCCTCCGTCACTTGAAAAATATAACTGGAGCCATTTTCTGGGCTTTTCCAAACTGCTAATGCAAGAGAAAAGTATGATTGTGCTGAAATGGCTGCAAAATATGCGACCACAGGGTGAGGTGGAGCAACAACTCAAATACTGCATGCGATTAGGTGTAAATGTTGACATTAATAGTGATAGTAGGTCACCCAAATTATCTTCAGAATAATTTTCAAACAGCATAGTTATTGAAATCATGACAATTGCTCGGAAATGTGCTGCATCGACGGCTAACGTTATGCACAACATTTTAACTAATAATTTCGATTTTAAATGATCACCCCACTACAAAAAAGTCAAGGGTATGAAAAAGCAGAAAGTGTTTTTGCACTTTAGAATCAATTAATTTGTTTAGTAGACCCAAGACAAGTTCATGCATACAACGTTTGTTATTCCGCTCATCATCAAGAAGCCTGATTTGACAATGGGAGGTGCTGCTAGCGCTCGTGCCCGCTTTCCATGTTCAGATGAATTAAAGGTTACGTAAATGTAAAATAAATAATTATTGGTCTAAACAATGAGTTCAATATTTAAAATTAAACAGTAGAATGTCAACGCATTTTAGATGCACACATTTCCACACTTCAGTTGCAAATTTCGAGCTTTCAAGTTCAACGTGACGAAAAGGAGCATGCACTAGAGCAGACTAAAAAAGATATTGATTCACTCACAGTGAAATATCAAGACATGCAAGAAACTATTCGTAAATCAAATTAGCGCAACAAACGTAACGAAATGACTGTAAAATAGATTTACTTAAATCTAAAATACAGGAGAAGGAAGAAGAGAACCAAAAAATTTTGCAACTTAATTTACAGTTGGATAGAAATGTAGAAGAGCTGCAATTAAAAAAAGCAAACAGTGGTAGACATGAACAAGACACATTTGTAATTGACTATGAAGAGGAGGACAAATAATTTAGTAGCTCTGTAACAGAATATCTACTTCTATCAGATTAATATGAAAATGAAGTGTGAATTCTTTAATAGACTAAATACTTTTTTCTCAAAAACAAATACTGTGCAAACTAAACTAGGCTGATGCATTGCGGCTGGCAGGGTGTAGAGGGGAAAAAATATTTGATTTGTACTAAATTATTAGTTGTTGTTGCTCTCCCTCTACACAAAGGCTCTTTCTAAGAGTCCACTCCAAACGCTCTTTTACAGAACTTTGTGTTTATAGTATATTTCTGAAAATATCTCTATTTATAAATAAATATCTTAATGTGTTTCTATTTACTTTGTATTTTCACAGTTGATGCTAATCATACTTTTTAAATGGCTTCCGACCTGCCTGCCTATAACTAATGTGTCTGTCTGCCAAACAGTAATTGTCTATGTCTTGTGCCAATTCACATCTCACAGGTATTGCCCGGTACTGTCTGCTGGGAATCGATCTTCCTGTTGGCCCTGTTGACCTGCTATTTACAAGTTTGGTAGAGGAGTATAATAATGACTAAATATAAAAATGTGCAACAACAGGTTACTTAATCTTAATCCAGATTTATTAGTTTTGTTATTTCACCTGACACCTTTGTGTGTTTATTTAATATTAGTCTTATAACTGAGAAGCTTTGAATGTGCTCAACTTCATTTAACTGTCTTGTTGTTTCTCTTGAGTTCATGGTGACAGGATCTCAAGGCATGAAAGCATTGGGAGTAGAGTTGAGTGCAGTAAACCAAACCAGCAACCCCTTTTTAGTCATTGACGTCATTAATTAATTTCTGTGATATTCTTATGAATAAAAGGGAACGTTTTTGGGTTATCAGGTGTGTTGCAGTCCCCCATGGTTTAAGTCAGTGGTTCACAAAAACACCTGTCACAACACACAGTGACACAAATAAAAGGCACCTAAAGAAAGGAGTAGCAAAACCTTGTTGTGCACAATGGTTTGTGTTTGACACAAAAATTACTACATTAAGCCTAACATAACAAAAATATTTTCACCTACATGGTCATACAATGGCGCTATTCATTTTTTTCTGTATTTACTGAGAGACTGTCGATTATATGGTACTTTATTTTAGCTTGATCAACAGTAGTACTTGGTTTGTGAACCACTGCTTTAAGTAATTGAGTAAGTATTGATATTGAGAAGTACAATGCAATGATCTATTCAACCAATCACATGGCAGTTGCTTCAATGCATTTAGGGGTGTGGTCCTGGTCAAGAAAATCTCTTGAACTCCAAACTGAATGTCAGAATGGGAAAGGTGATTTTAAGCAATTTGGAGCGTGGCATGGTTGTTGGTGCCAGACGGGCCGGACTAAGTATTTCACAATCTGCTCAGTTACTGGGATTTTCACGCACAACCATTGCTAGGGTTTACAAAGAATGGTGTGAAAAGAGAAAAACATCCAGTATGTGGCAGTCCTGTGTGCAGGTTGGTGGTGGTGTAATGGTTTGGGGGATGTTTTCTTGGCACACTTTAGGCCCGTTAGTGCCAATTGGGCGTCGTTTAAATGACACAGCCTACCTGAGCATTGTTTCTGACCATGTCCATCCCTTTATGGCCACCATGTACCCATCCTCTGACGGCTACTTCCAGCAGGATCATGCAACATGTCACAAAAGCTAAAATCATTTCAAATTGGTTTCTTGAACATGACAATGAGTTCACTGTACTAAAATGGCCCCCACAGTCGCCAGATCTCAACCCAATAGAGCATCTTTGGGTTGTGGTGGATCGGGAGCTTCGTGCCCTGCATCCCACAAATCTTCATCAACTGCTAGATGCTATCCTATCAAAATTGGCCAACATTTCTAAAGAATGCTTTCAGCACCTTGTTGAATCAATGCCACGTAGAATTAAGGCAGTTCTGAAGGCGATAGGGGGTCAAACACAGTATTAGTATGGTGTTCCTAATAATCCTTTAGGTGAGTGTTAATTACGTTAAAACTATGGCAAGTAACTTGGATATAAGGTAATATTATGAAACTGCAGTCCACGACAGATGCAATGAACTAAATTTCATCCCAGAAAAGCGTTGTTAAAAAAATAATCTGTCCAGCCTAACAATAGATCAAGTGGAGTGGAAGCTTCCTAGCTGGTGCAGCATACACCATGGGGGAAAAAGTGGAGCAGCATACACCATGGGGGAAGAAGTGGAGCAGCATACACCATGGGGGAAGACGTGGAGCAGCATACACCATGGGGGAAGAAGTGGAGCAGCATACACCATGGGGGAAGAAGTGGAGCAGCATACACCATGGGGGAAGAAGTGGAGCAGGCTAATAGCTTTTTGTCCTGAATTGCCATTAGCACCAAGTTCATCTCCAAAGCAGGTGAGTTGAGAATTGTGAAAATCAAAAATGAAAGCCTGAATTTGTTGAGCGGGTAAGTGGAGCAGCATACACCATGGGGGAAGAAGTGGAGCAATATACACCATGGGGGAAGAAGTGGAGCAATATACACCATGGGGGAAGAAGTGGAGCAAAATACACCATGGGGGAAGAAGTGGAGCAGCATACACCATGGGGGAAGAAGTGGAACAGCATACACCATGGGGGAAGAAGTGGAGCAGGCTAATAGCTTTTTGTCCAGAATTGCCATTAGCACCAAGTTCATCTCCAAAGCAGGTGAGTTGAGAATTGTGAAAATCAAAAATGAAAGCCTGAATTTGTTGAGCGGGTATGCGGGTGCTCAGCTGGCTGCACAACCTCAGGGAGCATAACAGTCCTAGACAATGGAACATTTGTTTTGCTTGTTATGTTTTGCGAATTTACATTGCAATGCAGAACCAGGCTGGTGTGCTAACACTCTTCTTATGCCCAGGCCGCACAAACATGCTAACTCTGCAGTGTATGGGGTGGAACCGAATGAAATTCCAAAACATGTCGCAAACCCTGGCCACAAGATACTGGAAGGTATCCTGAAGATTTGCTATGTTGTTGGTTGGTACTTGTACATTTTTCTCAATACACATTGCACGCTGACTTTGTTGATTGTTTCATTCATCTCATTAGACCCAGCCAAACCTTGAGGGGAAGGAAAAACCTACAGGACATGAAGACTGACCTGGCAGTGGATGACTCTGTTGTGCAGCAGTGGGTTACTGATGTTCAGGATTGGGCACAGTCTGGTATGTTTGCTCACAGTAATGTTGTGTACTTTGTAAATTTTCTGCACATCAGGTGTGACTGACGCTTGACAACTCTGACTATTTTGGAGGATATATTTCACTTGTTCTTTACGTATGCATTTACCGTTGATTGGGGAGCAGTGATGCTTTCATGTCATTGATTGTATATAAAAATTTTCTTTACAGCGACGACAGAGGTCAGTGATGTTCCTGAACAGGAATTATGGAACACAATAGAGACCGTGACAGTCAGCATCAAACAACGCACTCATCGTTTTTATACACAAACGGGTAGGTTGGTTTTTCTGTAGCATTGGACTTAAGTTAATTCTGTGTACAGTGAAGCAGCACCGGTGATGCTCTACACTGTGAAATGTTGTTTGTAGTCTGTCTGGAGGCATGCATTATTGTTGTATTGTTTAATTGTTTTTGTAGCCACGACTAAAGGCCGAAACAGAATCCGGAGAAAAATCTGCGAGGAAAAATTGAAACTGGCCTCTGCCATTGAGGAACATAATGCCCTTGTTGAGACGCCACAGTGAGGGGCCCTGAAGTCATGGTCAGAGGAGCAGGGTTGCCAACTCTCACGCATCTGGCGTGACACTCACGCTTTCAGCATCAATCTCACGCTCTCACGCACACGCAAGAAATGTCACGCCAAAATCAAATTTTCTCCCCTTTCAATCCGTTAATATTCTGTTGATGACTAGACCACAGCGTATTAATGACAGGAGAGTAGTCCCACAGCTGTAACATCTGCCTAAAA
>JACXGM010036391.1:0-11408 GCA_016801145.1 Umbra pygmaea
AGTGGGAAATTAACCTTTAATTACCATTTTCACCTGTGTGTGTGTCACCTTGTGTGTCTATAACAAGGTCAAACATGAAAGGGTATGTAAACTTTTGATTGGGGCCATTTGGGTGATTTCTGTTATCAGCATGGTTTACAAAGGAGCCAAACAATTGTGTGATAATTAAGGGATTCATATGATCACTATCCTTACATAACAGTCATATTGACAAAATCAAATATGCAAATTTATGAGCACAACTGTAAACTGAATAACATACAGGGATGTAATAGACGTAAACCTATGGCTTAAAGATTTTATCAAAATAACTGCATTTGAAAAGGAGACTAAGTAATGTTCATTGTTTCTCTAAAAACCCAACATGGTCTCTGTAAGGTTAAACAATCACCAAAATTGGTTGTTTTGAGTTTCTAAAATACATTGTCATGAAGAATTAATTTGTGATATGTCAATGACTGTGTTTGTTTGTCATGTGTTACACAATAAAAGTGCATCATACCCCCCCCCCCCCAAAGAAACATTCTGGCCAAAGTAATGACATTTCTGACATTTCAGGGCACTGACAGCATGCTCACACCTTGACTAGTTTGGTAATGGGTCTACTTCTCTCCTGCATCTCTCCTTAATGATGGAATCTCTGTGTATAAATGTGTTTGTGCTCCTGTGTCCCACTCTCTCCCTGACGGCTGGTAATCCTTTCCAACCATAATTTATCTAACACTAAAACAGTTGTTATGCAAAGTGCTTAATAAACCTATGAAGGGGAGGATCAATAAAGCACTATTTATGGATACTGACTAAGAAAATGTGTTGTGGGAGAGACAACGGACAGCAACATCTGTGATTTAGTACCTCCCTGGGTCAAAATTAATTTACTTATGTGTATGTGAGAAACACCAGAACCTGATAAAGTAGTATGAATGGTCATTATGAATCCAGTGTAAGGCTGCATGTGACTACATGTTCACCACATCATTAAAAGCTTTAAAAGGTATACTTACATTGTATTGATAATGAAACCAGAGATGTAGAGTGTAATGCTATATGGGACATATGGAGAGAATGAGTATATACGTAAGCATTACACATGACTGTGTGTTGCCAGGAAATAACCGCACACCTCAGCAGTGTAATAAGCTGAGAAGTGCAGATGTTCCCTGGCAATGCACAGGCCGGGGTGTGTTTAATGCGCATATAAAACTGTTGCCAACATTTTATTTGTGAAAATTTATTTGTTATACATTTTGTTATTTGGTCGCAAAGCATGTGGTTATCATCTAATTTTAACATACCCCCACTACTCCTCTTTATGTTAGTATGCCACATAAAACAAATAAATCCAATTAAAGGACAATTCCAGCCCAAAATTGACCTAGGGGTTAATAACACATGGGTACCAAGTCAACCGTTCTCTGGGATATGTTTTCATGCTAATTGAATGTGCCCAGTTTTAGTGCAAACTGATAATTACCTTAGAACACTACTTGTGAGGGCATGGATGAAAAATAAATTGCTATTTTATACCACTAACAAGCATCACACTTCCACAGTAGCATAATGAGGGACCCTACATGCCAACCGAAGCATTGAGAACTTTGTAAGTGTACAGACAGTTTATTAAAAACATTGTTTAAAAGACAGTACTGTTTGCATATACAGGCAGGCGCAATCTTGGGAAAACAGACTCAACCAGTCAAACCATGAATGTGAGCCATTCATTTTGCACCGGAATTGTCCTTTAAGAATTGTCCTTTAAGCTACCGTAATTCCTCAAATAAAAACTTAGGCCTTTTTTACCTCAACTGCAGAAGGTAACATAGTCCATGAGCCAGTGGGGTTGATCGGTATCATCAGAGGGACAAATGTTATCATTGTTTTTTGGCAAGGTATCCACCCCTAGTACTCATAATAGCAGTGCAGGGGTTGTAGCGAAACCACTTTTTTCAGCTCATGAAGTTACTAACCCCCTAAGATAAATTCTGATTGTGAAATCTGGTGTATATCTGGTTTAGGCTCATGGTAGGGAAATTGAAAAATAATCTATAATGCGGTGCTTGGTGTCTTAGGAAAGGGGACATTCTAGGCTTTCATTTAAGCCCAGGACTACATCTGTCTGACAAACACATGACTTCTTTAAACCAGAAATAACACACATTTTCTCACAATTTCCGCCTAAACTGTATGCTTTCTTTTAACCCTGGTGCATGAAGAGAACATCAGGGACACAAAACTCAAAAACTTTAATACTTGAGGCAATTTAGCTTTATCATCTGAACATATATTGACAGAATTTCCCAGCTCATTTTCAGGCATCCTTCAAATGTTCTTATTTGTTGAATCCCACAGGCTTGTAACTCCAACCAGATAGCATGAATGATGTGAGCTTTGTAACCAAAGAAGTGACCTGTAAAACTGTTTTGTGGGGTATGATATCAGTTGTGATATACACAAAAAGGTCTTTATAGGCTTTGGGGTGTTTTCAGCCCCCCCGCCCTCCCTTTTGTTCTGGCCACCCGGAGTGATTGCCTTTTGAGGGGGGATACTGTAAAGTCCAGCCCAGTGAGGGTTGGCATTATCATGAACTTGAGATTGAACTCTTTATCATTTGTATATATAATTGTGTTTACATTTCAGTGCTATTGCACTGTGTTTTAGTTGTCGTTTAACAATGGGTGAATATCCCTTTAAGGCTCTCTCTGATTTGGGCATCTACTCCAGATAGGGTTTAGGTTAGGTTGTGCTTGAGTCTTGTAGGTCTGATTGTTAACGACATGCAGCCTTGTTAGTTAGTCAGCACTATTTATGCTGTGCCAAACCAGAGAGAGGCTGTCGATGATTGTTTGTGAACTACTGTTGATGTTACAAAGTAGTTGATATTGAAGACGATCCAGGAGCAACAATACGGGGTTTGTGACAAGTGAGTCCCTATTAGTTAGGAAGTTTCGTGCCACTCTTTGTAAAGTACACGCTTATGCTATGATCAGCGCCTGTGATAGCAGAGTAGTGTTTTGCAGCTGTAGAAATACTCCATTGTGCACTCGCTGATAGGCGTACCCTGCAACCCTACTCATGTATGTTCCTGGGGGGTATTCCATAAAGGCCGCTTAGAAAAGCGAAGATTAAAGTCCAAAACGAGACTTGAATTAACCGAACTAATCAGCTGCGCTTAAATCGGTTCCATAACTGTAAGTTGAAGCTCATGTGATCTCACTAATTCAAACTAGGTTCAAATAGTCTAGCTAATAGCGCGTGCACGGCATTCTTAAGAAGCCCTGATAGTGGAGCATAGAGTCATCAATTTACCATGGCAAATAAGGGGAAAGAAAGAGCAGCGATGTTCACCGCGACTGAGAAGCGTTTGCTTTTCGAAACATGATTACCAAAAAAGGAATACCGCAGCAATTAATCAAACAAAAGAGAAAGGCTGGCAAGAAGTTGCTGATCGTCTGAATGCGTAGCAACTACTTAGAAATGTAAATTACTATAATCAATGAAAGTCAAATACAATATTTGTCACAATACATTGACGTGTGTTTGTGTGTGAGAGAATAATGACTAACTTTGACAGCAGCAATTTAAGAAAAAATAACATTTTTGTTTCACAATAATAGAGCTCATTGCATTGCATGAAATAATCGTTGTAAATTCATTTTAAAGATAAAGAATTATAATAAAATTTTGTTGGCTATACTGCCTCAAGTATTCGAGGGTTTGAGACTATATTTGGGTTAAACAAATCCTATTGAACATGTATCCATAGCACAGGTTTCGGCATGAGGAATAGTTTAAATTAGACAATATTCATAACATTTAGTGTACTCCATATCTTTAACAATTGTTATTAAAGGAGAATTCTGGGCGATTTCAAAACGTAGCTTTTATAACGTATTTTATTTATTTAAAAACATATTTTCCCCCAAAAAAACTATTTGTGGTGGTTATGTCCAAATAATCTAGCAAATTGGCCAGGTAATCTGACACCGCTTCCTCAACAGTGTTGCTTAGTTACCTCTGCTCATGCGCGATAACTCTTGAACTCTTGGGAGCTGTAAATGCAAGTGTCAGTTTACACCCGATCAAAGTAGTTTATGGATATAACCACGGCGAATTGTTTTTTTTCTGAAAAAAAAAACGTTTTGGAATATTGAATTGTATGACTTCGACAATCGACTAGTGTGGACTTCACTGGAAAATGGGAAATAACGTAAGGTATGTACACAAACTTATTTGTTCAAACTCGCTGTGTTTATTATAAGGAATCAGTGCAAATCGATATGGACTAGCAATGACATTTTGTTTAAGCACACTTTTTAACTTGCCCCGTAAATGCGTAATGGTTGTCTATTGGCAGCAAAATGTAAACACGGTTTTGGCAATACAGATTGAGTTATTAACGCTACGGACAGCACTTTCCGATATGCAAACAACAGAGCTACGTTTTGAAATCGCCCGGAATTCTCCTTTAAAAACAATATTTTTTTCCTATCAAACTATTTTAATAGTTCCTTAAACACACAACAGAATTTGATTTGATTATAATTCACTAGCTTTAAAATGAATTTACAATGATTATTTCATTCATTGGAATGAGCGCTATTATTCTGAAAAAAAAACAGGGTTCAAATATAAAAAAAACTCTGCATTCGTATAGCTAGCACAATACAGTGTTGCTGAAACAACGGTAATCAAAGAGGAAAACAGGATGTATGGTCACCCTTCCTGTTTCATTGTCCTCTAAAATTTCTTCAATACCCCAGTCTTCCTCTACAGCCATACTTGGATGCCTGCTTGCCTCTCCTCAGACAGGCAATTTTATGTAGCACGTACAGCACATGAAACTACAATGTAATCTACAAATATGTATGCTGTCCCTTCCCTCAAATCCATACCGCTCAAGCAGGTAGTTGTCAGAAAAAGTGTGCCCTGTCCCTGAAAGTACATTCTTTTTAAATGCCCTGCATATGATTATCGCTACCTCATCCACCACCTTACAAATGAAAGGACACGCCATGATTATGCGTCCGACACATATGGTTTGAGCTCCCTATTTATAGACATTTAATTGATTCAGTACAACAATCACACCAACTAAACAAATGTAACTTCAGTTTTTTGCATTTGTTACACTTTTTGTGTGTTCAAATGTATTACATTTATTATTCAAGTGCATTTGCTTTAATTTTTGGACTGATAATGGTTAGATGATATGAAATGGCAGCATGCCAGAGAGTCTGATGTAATCATCACATTCCAAGCACAGGTCAGTGTTAACGGTATTCTGGTTACGCATCAAGCTAGGCTTAGCCTGACAATTAGCCTGCCCTGGACCAGGTTAGTTTCCCAGCATAAGTTGCCAGGGTAACTGAGTTTGAACTATTTTCAGTTAGCTTTATGGATCGGAATTCACTGAAAATAAGCCTGACTAACCAAAAGAAGCCTGGCTTGTTTTCTAAACTAGTTTTATGGAACACCCCTCTGGAATAGTTGATAAGTAAAAACCATAAGCAACCATCTATCTGCCTTGGACTCCCTCCCTCTCTCAACCACACTACACACGCCAACGTTACAATACTGTACATTTTCTGAATCATTAGAATGCCGTGAGTATTGAAAATGTCGAGTTTTGTGTCCCTGATGTTCCTTCATGCCCCAGCAATAAAAGAAAGCATACAGTTTAGGCGGAAATTGTGAAAAAAAGTCATGTGACCTCTGTGTTTGTCAGACAGATGCAGTCCTGTGCTTAAATGAAAGCCTAGAAGGTCCCCTTTCCAATGATACCAAGCACTACATTATAGAATATTTACAATTTCCTTACCATGAGCCTAAACAAGAAATACACCGGATTTCAAAAATGGAATTTATCTTAGGGGGTTAGTAATTTCATGAGATGAAAAAGGTGATTTCGCTACCACCGCTGCACTGCTATCTAAATTTTTCTAGTACTAGGGGTGTATACTTTGCCAAAAATCAGGACCGTGGCCCAAATGAAAAGTGGTCAGATATCAGTCGATGTCAAAGTGTCTAGCGCTTCATCGCGAAAGTGTGTCTGCCACGGGTGGGGGATAATTGGTTACATTACAGCAACATGTCTGCATCACAAATTATCTTGACATTTTGCGGAATGAAAATGCTTCTGATTAATGAAAGCATGTTCATTCTCATTCGTTGCCATTATGGCAATAGCACCGATTTACATTTGTGAAACCGGACATAGCTGCAAACTGTGCTTTTTTGTTTGCCTGTTCACTTGCCGTGTACAGAAACTTCATGTAATTATGCGACTAACATGCCTGGCATAACCCGGCAAAGGGTTGGCTGAGATATCCCTGACCTGTCAGTCAATTCCATCTGAAAAGTGCCAGTCGCCAGAAATCCTGTTATTAGTGTTATGAAAGGCGCCAATAAATAATATTCATTAGCCCATTATAATTAGTACTATCTTCTAAAAATAAAATGAACTAAATTGAACACTGTTTTTCTGTATCTGATTACAACATGTATGAAATGAATGATTGTGTGAAAAACAATATTCCCCAATGGAAAATAAAGACTATCTATCTGCACTGCGAGACATCGACAAGAATATAAGTTTTAAACATGACTGTTCTGTTTACCGTATTATTTATGAGGATGAATTACATAACACGTCAATATAATTAGCCTACATAATATATTTGAGTGTTCTTTTTGCAAATATGTGCAATATGTGCTTCATTTGCATTTACATTACAATCTTGTACGTCTTCTTTTGTGCGTACGCCACGTTTATAAATGAGGCCCCAGATCTTTCTCATGTCAAGTGAAATAAAAGCAATAGTGTGTGTTTTCATGAGACTAATTTCGTCATGGATCCCTTGTCATGTATCTAGTCTGTGCTCAGTGGGATGGAGTGGTGCTCACACTATACCACTAACTAGATGACAAATTGCAAGACAGAATGTTGTGTAATGTGAGCAGTACAGCAATTTTTGAAGTTGGCATGTTGTGTACTGTATTCAAGGCATAACACATACAGCTGCATTTGAAATACCAGTAAAATATAATACTTTAGATGAGAACCAGTAATTCAGAAAAAGTGTTCGACAAATGTTGGATTTAGCATGAATATATTGTTGAATCTATTAAATGAAAGTGGTAGAAATGTACATTATGCTTAAAGGAATACTTCACCGCTGGACAGATGAATATATATTTGAAATGGGTCTTTTATGTATTAGAAATCTTATAAAGTTTATAAGTTGGTGCCTTCTGGTTCAAGAAAAGCCAGAAAATGTAGTTTGGGTGAAATTGGATGAAATACAACAACTCCCAGAATGCACTTGCTTCAGTGCTCTACGAAGCCACTCACAGGCCACGCCTACCGGTTAGATAGGCAGGATTAATTTAAACACCCTTGCCCGGCCTTACACTCCTGTACTGTAGGTGGCAGTATATGCACCTTTCAAGTCGTTTGCGATCTGCCATTAAACTCACAGAAGAAAACGTAAGGTTCCATTTTAAGGAAGATAAGTATTTTGCAAACAGTTTCTGCGGGCTTACCCACCAGGCCGAGAGGAGGGTTGGCAGATGGCGCGGCGTTGGAAACTTGAAGTGAAATTCACTAAAGTCATAGGACAGCCGGTCTTTATTCAAAGTTTAATAACAATGTGGTTTGTTTGACAACTAAGGGGTTGCCTTCACATATTTAATTCGGTACAAGTGTTTCTAGGTAGCGTTCTGGGGTCGGAACGTTGTCTCGTTCAAGAGCCATGGCGACCTCGTGGGGCTCCACGGCAGCGTAGTTGGCCGCGGCGGAGTTGGCAGCCGAAGAGTTGGCGGAGATAATAGAGCTAGATAGCCTGGCTCTGGAAAGGCAGATCAGGGAAGATGCCATGCTGTTGGCGGGTCGCGACGGCTGTGCCGGGGGTGAGGTCGGCATGGTAGGGAGCTCGGATGGGAGTGTGAGTGTGGTTAGAGAGATGGTAGGGTCTGAGGAGGCATGGTATGTGAAGAGGAAAAAGAAGCGGGCACGGAAGAAAGAGGGTGGTGAGAGTAGTTCGGGAGATGGTGAAGGGCCGGCACTTGGTGGTGGGGAGCTGGTGTTTAAGGTGATTGTGGAGTTTTTGGCCCCGACGGGTAAGCTGTTACACCCGTGTCACTCACTAAGGCAATTAGGGAACTGGTTGGGAAGGTGGTGGATGCTAGGTGTTTGAGTGGGGGTAGGGTGCTTATTGTGGTGGGTAGTGTGGCTCAGAGGGATAGGCTGCTGAAGCTGGAGGTGCTGAATGGGGGTAAGGTGAAGTGTATGGTGCCTGGGAGTGTGGTGAAGGTGAGAGGGGTGATCACAGGTGTTCCGGAGGATATTTCTATAATATATCATGATATTACATAGCCATATTTATTCTGCTCTTATAATTTAACTGCTGACACAGTAATCTATTTAATTTCCTATCATTTACAGGACAACCACACGTTTTCAGCTAGAGATCCAAGCAGCAAGAAAACCTTCTCACCACCCAGTTTGTAGACCAACCCATCAAAGGAGACTGCTACGGCTGATAAATGGTGCTAATTTTGAACCCTGGTTAGGACCTCCCCTCAGCTGGCAGTGTGAGTCCTAATTTGGCTATAATTGAAGGGAAAGACCAAAACCAGAATACACGAGGCTCTCCAAAGTAGGGTTTGAAAACTTCTGTTTTAATGTGTGCACTAGACTATGGTGGCACAATATTTTTCCTTTGAGAATAATAACAAATAAATTTCATTTTACACTGTACTCCTGTGTACACCAAAGTTATATATTATAGACTTGTTGAGGAGGCTGAATGGTTACCGTCACTGATTTAGCTGAAATCACAATTTCTACAAGCAAATACATACTCTAATTCAGTGTTTCCCAAACCTCTCCTGGAGGAAAACCAGCCAGTTCTTGTGTTTTAACTAACTGCTGGGTTGCACATTTGATTCAACTTGTCCATTAATTAACATGTCCTCGACTTTGGTTCTGGTGATTCTTGACGGCTACAGCTATACTCTGGCACTTCTGGTGGTCCTCCAGGAGAAGTTTGGGAACCACTAATGTGTAACACAAACCACAACTAATGCAGTTCAACATTATAATTAAAAACATATCATAAACAATTTCAGAGCTTCATCAGTAGCCACAGTATTTCCATTGAAGAGCTGGACCTGTCTGATGCGTCTTTGTCTTGCATGAGCTATTCCATAATGTGACAGCAGGCTATTAGGTTATATTGTCTACAAAAAACAGAAAGGACAATGTTAGAGAGAACTGTTTTCAAAGATTCCATTTTGTTTCATTCTAATTCTATTGTGATCAGTGTTGGGAACATTACTTTAAAAAAAGGTAAGTAAGTATTTGCGTTACTGTTAAAAAAGTTTTGTAGATGCCTGTGTCATTGTGAGATGCTTCATTAAATTAGAGTTGCTTACAACGGATGTCAACAAAGTCTTTGCTCCTGCACATAATGTACACATTACATGCACGTTCTTGCCTTTGACCACAATGAATTTGAAGCTTATCTCCAAATTGAAAATGCCAACTTTCCTCGGTTTGCTCCTAACTCACCTTCATTTAATCTCTGTTTAGCTTTTGTTTGTATGGGTGTGTGGCGCGTGTGTTGGCGTGTGTGTACAAACACGATCGGCTACAATGAAACTTGACTCTGCATTAGTCAATCATAATCATAATTATAATCTCTTATTAACCCACCTCCTCACTAGGTGTGAGCTACGGGTGTGTTCGGAGTTTATTCAATCAATGCATAGTAACGCACCGCATTTATCATCCAGTAACGTTAACGGAGTTGTACCGATGGGAAAAATAATTAGTTAGATTACCCCGTTACTGAAAATAATGTTGTTAGCATTCCAAACACTGATTGTGATGCATGAGGGAAGCACCAACACTCAGCTTGACTGTTTCAGATTATCAATCTATGAACTATGTTTTTAACATTACCTGCAGGTTGGTTACATCCAATTAAAACTGCTAGAACTAATTAGCCTCACTTCACTGATTGGTTGTTTGTCTGCCTGCTTGCAGCAGACGAGGCGACGTAAGGAAAACATTGACAAGGCTTGAAAATCTGGCTAGCTAACATGTCCTAAAACCACTGAAATCAAATGATTATTTTGTACATTACAATTAAGTTGTACATTACAATTAAGTTAAGGGTGGAACCTATACAAAACGTAAGAAATATAAATATTGACAGGAAACACATTTTCAATCTTTTTTGTTTTATACTGTACTGTAACCAAGTCAACAAATGAGTGTGCACGACATCACCATACACGCCAATGTGAAACCAATAAAAAGCGTGTGTCGCATGGGCACTGCTTGAAAATAGTTTGTGCCTCTCAGCAGATTTCCAAACTAATGTATTTCAGTGAGACTGGGCAATTGTGAACACATTACGATTATACATACTGTGTTTGTGCTGTTGAAATCAAAAATATGGTCACCCTAATGTGACAATGATAGCTCAGCTGCCTAACGTGAAAAACAAAATACTCACTTTATACTAAGGCGTCCGTTTGTACCTTCGGGCTTCGGCTGGCGTTTTCAATTCACTTTCGGTATCCGGAAATAGGTTTCTAAGACACCCCTATCCATGTGTGGATTACAGCTAGGGTGCTGTTACACATACTGGTGGGTCCGTTTCCTCAGCAGATTCAGTGATTTCTTCTAAAAGAAAATGGCATTGCTGAAATTCACGACAGCAATAGAACTCTGTGTCTATAGGCGCACACCGAGGCACTGACACCACCAGTCTGCCCCAGCTCGTGTCTCCCCGGGCTCCTCACTGCCAGGGAGGTCGCTCCTCACTGCCACTGTTCCTCGATGTATTGTGGCTCGTACAGGTAGCCACTGGCATTGGATTCATGCACCAGATCTTCAAAATCCCCTTCAGCCATATCATCTTCATAACTGCCTTCAGCCATAGCCTGTTAATGTATGAATTAATTACTCTGCGTTCTCAACACAACAATAGCCTGTGAGCTTCCTTTCAAGATGGCTGACCTATTTTGAAATTCTGGGAGTGAGTTCCCACCCTCTATGGGCGGGTTTAAAACATGCGGAAGTGGCTCCACCTGCTGGATGTAGTTCATAGCCTCTGAGCAGGCAAGCCTCAGATGACGCAAAATGACGATTTTTGTGTCATCTGAGGCCTCTTTCCCATACAACCAATACAGAGACTTAACATCCCAGGGGGGTATGAGGGATTGATCCCAGTTAATTCTAAACTACTACCAGGTTTCTACTGATATAAAGCTTAATGCTAATCGGTGAAGTATCCCTTTTAATGTATGTATGGTCTAACCCCAAACATTCCAGTTCACAAAGCATTTGAGAACCTGGGGAAAAAGTTAAAATACTTTCACCAGGTAACTGGTTCACA
>JACXGM010036392.1:0-11399 GCA_016801145.1 Umbra pygmaea
GTGGGGCAGGTCGGAATGACACAGGGCTGGGTGGGGCAGGTCAGAATGACACAGGTCTGGGTGGGGCAGGTCGGGATGGCACAGGGCTGAGTGGGGCAGGTCAGAATGACACAGGTCAACATTGGATCATTCAGAGATCCTCACTGAACTTCTGGAGTGAGTTTGCTGCACTGAAAGTATAATTTTGCACGCCCAATTTTTCAGTTTTTTATTTGTTAAAAAAGGTGGAAATATCCAATAAATTTCGTTCCAGTTCATGATTGTGTCCCACTTGTTGTTGATTCTTCACAAAAAATTACAGTTTCATATCTTTATGTTTGAAGCGTGAAATGTGATAAAAGATGGAAAACTTCAAGGGGGCAGAATACTTTTGCAAGGCACTGTATTGTACGTTTAACGGGGGCACTGTACATCTGGCCCTCAGTCCTTTAACGGGGACAAGGCGGCATGAGTAAAATGCTGCGTCTAAATACAAGGTACCTCTTCTATCATATTTAACTAAACCAGATATGAGAAATTAACATAATTTATGTACAGGATAAGAAGAGCATAATAAACAGAAGGAGGAAACTCTCAACATGTAACAGGAGAATGTACTCAATAGACCGCCTTGCCCTCTAGACACCTGGGCTTATATAGGTCTGGATAACCTGGTAAAACCAGCTGATAGTAAAAGGTAATCAGAACAAACAGGCACTCTGCTACAATTAGTATACAGACCAGGGGCCTCATTTATAAATCTTTGCGGTGGATTTGCGTCAGAAGTGGCGTACGGATGAAATATAGGACGTGCGTACGCAAAGAAATATTTAGATTTATAAAACCGTGTGCACGCACGTCCTACGCAGTTTTCCCATTATAAATCACAACTCTAAATGTGGCGCAGCTTTTGCGGCTGCATGTCTCGCCCATAATTGCCCATAAATAGTCAGTGAAACGCCCCAAAATTAATATTAATTGATTGAGAAATCATGGCAAACAGAGAGAGGATAACCAAAAAAATAAACTTCACTCAATGTTCACTTAAGATATTGTTGGCGAGGTGGAAAAGAGGAGGAAAATGTTGTTTGAAAGGGACAGTGTACCTATTACCAATTCGAAAAGGCGTTAGAGTGGCAAAAGGTTGCAGACGCTGTAAGAAAGTCGGACCGTGGCCCAAATAAAAAGTGGTCAGATATCAATCGATGTCAAAGCGTCTAGCGCTTCATCGCAAAAATGTGTCTGCCATGGGTGGGGGAAAATTGGTTACATTACAGCAACATGTCTGCATCACAAATTATTTGGACATTGATCAAATGAAAATGCTTTCGATTAATCAAAGCATGTTCATTCTCATTCGTTGCCATTAAGGCAATAGCACCGATTACATTTGGGAAACCGGACATAGCTGCAAAATGTGCTTTTTTTGTTTGCCTGTTCACTCGCTGTGTACGGAAACTTCATGTAATTATGTGACAAGACTATTATACCGACTAACACGCTTGGCATAACCCGGCAAAGGGTTGGCTGAAATATCCCTGACCTGTCAGTCAATTCCATCTAGAAAGTGCCAGTCTCCAGAAATCCTGTTATTAGTGTTATGAAAGGCGCCAATAAATGATATGCATTAGGCTATTATTATTATATTATCTTCTAACAGTGCAAGATCAACTATTGTATGTCATTACGCACAGTAGCCATGTTTCATCCATCTGCCGACGGTGTCGCCATTTCTTATTTCACCCATTTTTTTGCGTACGCCTGGGTCAGAGTTGCCATGAAGGACCGCTCATTTTCCCGTCAAGTTTGCTTTTTATAAACACCCATTATTGTGTAGAGAGCTGCGTACATCTTCTTTTGTGCGTACACCACGTTTATAAATGAGGCCCCTGGCCCTTTGCCTACGGGTGTCCAGAGGATGGCGCCAACGTATCATATACATATATACACACACATTATACACAGAACAAAAATATAAACGCAACACATTTGTTTTTGCCCCCATTTATTATGAGTTGATCTCAAAGATCAAAGACTTTCTATGTACACAAAAGGCCTATTTTTCTCAAAAATTGTTCACAAATCTTTCTAAATCTGTGCTAGTGAGCACTGCTCTTCTGCCAAGATAATCCATCCACCTCACAGGTGTGGCATATCAAGATGCTGATTAGACAGCATGGATTATTTCACAGGTTTGCCTTAGGCTGGCCACAATAAAAGGACACTTTAAAATTACATTACAATTCATCGTACCCCTAAGTACACTCCCAAAAAGCTATCCTGTCAAAATCACAAAGAAATTATATAAGGTCCAAAACATCTATGAAAAACCTGTCTATGTGTAATACTATCAGTGACAGGCCGTGCATTTTACACCTAGGACTTCACTATCTTCCCGAAATTAAAACGCATTATAATAACCTCACAATGGCATTCTAGGGCTATAGATTATTGTCATTCGGCATATAATGCACCCCATATTCATAGTGAAGATAAGTTTATTCCACTCGATAAAGGTTATTTAACACGAGGCTCAACACCTATGAGACTTACAATACACTAATTCACCCGACACGACTGAATCCCGAATGTAACACTACGCACTATGACAGGATGTCGCATTACACGTACTGTAGCCATCGGATAGCCAAAATCAATGTCCTAACCAATTAAACAAGAACTAACTCACAACACCCAGTCACAACACTACGAAAAAAAATGCCAAAGGAACAATCAGGATTCAACAGACTTCCCCAGAGATTGCATACAAGCTGCGGAATACACGCACATCCAGGTTTACCACGCACACTCAAAGGCACAGCCCACTAAGACCACTGAATCTGAACCATTTACCTTATATATATACAATCTGAACATGCTTCACACCAGTAGTGATCTAAAACAAGCAAGCAGTAATAATTAACAAGTATTAACAGGCCTGGCGCCAGGATGAAGTGTGTCTGTTTATCTCCCCCTGCTTGAATACAAATACAGTACATGCACTAAGCCCCGTTAAGAACATTTAAGGCTAGGGATGGGTCGATACCACTTTTTATGGAACAAGTACAAGTACAGAGTATTTCATTTTTGGGTACTTGCTGATATGAGTACTGATAGGAGTACTTTAAAGAACTATGCAAAATGCCACATTTATCAAGCTAAAATCTGCTATTTCTTAGATTTTGATCAGCCAATTTAAATATAGAAAAGTAAATATTCCTACATATCCAGAAGAACATCATTTACATCATTTCATTTATTAGATGTCAATGATTTACGTCTCCTTTGCTAATTAAGTGAGAGAAACACATTTGTAAACGCGAACGCAATAGACGTTTGTGTTCGAATTTGCCATAACTAAGCGTTGCAGAAGTTTTGTGTAAGATGAGAATGTCTGTTTGAAGTGACTTTCTCCAAAACAGGGATAATTACCTAATCATATTATTCTGTTAAGGTATTTTATTGTTTTATTATAATCGGTACACAATTAGCTGTACTATCACTGTAATCTATTGAACAAAATATAAATAGGCTACATCGTATTTCCTTTAGGCTACATTTCTTAACGTTAGTATGTCAGAACTCAGAAATACCACTATTTTGTTCACCCAGAAGTTTTGCAAACTACCGACATTTTTCTTTCCTCGCTGAAGGTGGCTTTTCAGAAGCTAGGTCCGGGGTGTTCCTCACGTTTTCTACAGTTACAGTATGCACCGAATTGCATCCTTCATTTGTTCCTGTACTTAAATGTACTGGTAAGGTATCGGCCCATCCATAGTTAAGGCCTAGCTAGTAAAAATATATATAAAAACTCACCAAAGCTGCTCATTATTTGAAAACGAAGTCTTTTAAAAAGACTTCTATGACGCAGTTGTACAGCACATCTTTGCGTTAAGTTCCAATAAAAGATCTTGCCCAGCGCTGTGAGTCGATCCTGCCCAGTCCTATATTCGACACCAAAGCTACTTCTTCACCTACATCTGCCATTCTGCTAAAAGTAAAAAATCTAACAATCTAAAAATTGAAAGTTTAAAGAAATCCGAGACGGGACAGCTAAGCTAGTTCTTGTTCGGATGGCAAACTTTTTTTTACAGTTTTTTGCTGAACTTTGTTGAACTGCCACTCCTATGATCCTATCAGCAACAGAAACGATGCTGACGTAAGGCTAGGCCTGCAGAAACGCCTTGTTAAACACTCCCGGCACTGTGTGAACGCGTTCATGTGATTGGCTTATAAGTAAACAATCCCCCACGTAGGGTGCATTCTTGTGATTGGCTAAAACAAGGGAGATAACTGATTGGTTGCAGATCATTCCCTGTTTAAAAAAATGCATTTGTGTGTCGAGCCACGTCAGGGGAGTCTCAAAATTCACACACAAATGCAGTGACGTTCACAGACCGCAAGCAGTTTGTAAATGAAGATATATTTGTGTGTGCATCAGAAATACATTTCTGAATCGTGTCCTGTGCATTTCAGAATCTTGTGTGCATTTGTAAATTTTGTTTGCCTTTCTGAATTGTGTGTGTATTTATGAATTTTGTGTGCATTTGTGAATTTGGTATGTATTTGTGAATCTTCTGTGCTTTTTAAATTTTGTGTGTGCATTTGTGAATTTTGTGCACATTTGTGTATCCTGTGTGTGTATTTCTGAATCATGTGTGTGCATGTATGAATCCTGTGTGTGCATATGTGAATGTAGTGTGTGCATTTA
Organism: Umbra pygmaea; assembly: GCA_016801145.1. Taxonomy (NCBI): domain Eukaryota; kingdom Metazoa; phylum Chordata; class Actinopteri; order Esociformes; family Umbridae; genus Umbra; species Umbra pygmaea. Next base: position 4,691 of record JACXGM010036392.1, read on the forward strand.
TCTTTATTGAGACTCTTTTAGGTCCATACTAGGGCTCTCTCAATCAAAACAATAACAAAAGACGTACTTTAATGACATCGGGCAGTAGCGTGGGATCATGGAATTTGATGTTGTCATCTATGTTAACCAGCCGATCTAGCAACTCCGGCAGAAAACATGTTCATTGACAAGGTAATGTATTGTTAAATATATTACAGCTTTATTCATGTTATGTTTAGTTACGGTTATTCACTTTGTGTAATGCCAAACTAATGAAATAGCCGTAAGGTAAAGTTATCTAACTTAACGTTAACTTTAGCATTTGGCGGTTTCCCGGAAGTTAAAGCAACTAGAGGACTCAAAGGTTATATACGCCATTGACAGGTGACAAAATGAAACCTCCCGTGTCTTCAAATTACATTACACATTTTTCTGGGTTTGAACGTTGGTGGAAACATTTGGGATAATGTAAGTACACAACTTAAAAAATATATATAACATTTTTAATGCAGAAAAGTTACATATTGTACGTTTTAAGACAGAGTTTCCATCCATCATGGCTTTCACTCTTAAACAAGGGTGGGTTTTTGTCAAAGCTTCAGCTGCCTCCAGGGGTGCTGTAAAGTGGTGAAAATTTAAGACAATTCCAAGGGCCCATGACTGACAGGGGCCCCAAAAAATAGGTAAAGACTACAACAGGTTTGCAGAGGGGCCCCTCTTAGAGTTTTTTGTCATGGGGCCCAAAATTCCTGGCAGCGCCTCTGGCTGCCTCATCCAATTGGGCAATGCTGTATACCTGATCATTTTCCTCTGCCATGCCTTCAAGAATGTATGACTTTAGTTTTGGGGCAGAACAAAATAAAGTTCCATTGGCACTGAAATCTGCTTTTCCTTTTTTAAGCAGTATCTCTGCATTGTATGAAAAGCAAGGCACTCAAAATGCTCAGGCCAAGAACAAGACCTTCATGATGTTGACTCTGGAGCAGTATAACAATATCATTGCTGTCATGATGAAAGGGAATCATCTGAGCCTAGAGGTAGGGCTTAAATACAAGACCTGTAAGCTACCCTGGGTGCGGTGCCTGGGGTGTCAGAGGAAGTGTCCTCTCTGGGTAAAGAAATCACCCTTACTGTACTTCTATCTGCAATGTCAGTTGTTGATGTCAGATTCATGTATACATTTTTTAAATCCCACATCCATTAACTGGAGCCTAAACAGTTCTTGTAGTCCAAACATGTTCTTTTATCTCTGTACACAGTTCATCCACAGACATGGGAATTCCTGACTTACGGTTTAATTATCTGGAGTCATGGTCTTCTCCGAGTAGGATTCTAATAGTAACTGGTATGTAGAAGTATGGTACTGTGTACCGGTGAGTACCGCCCCACTTCAAGGACTGGTCACGAACGCATCCCTGCATGCTGAACACCAATTATTCTCCTGACCCGAGCACCTGTTTCACACCAGCACCTGGGGCTGATTGTGGTCTTCCCTATTTAAAGGAGGAAGTGCATATTTAATGGAGGAAGTGGTAACCAGTGGTAATCCCTGCCGGATTATTGTACAACAATAATGTGCATTTTAGTCTCGAGCTCCTACCTTGTAAAAACAGATTTTGGAGGGTGGTAATTATAACACATGCAAATCGTTTACATTTTACTGGAAGTGTATTAGCAAGCAAGCAAATATATAATTATGGGTAACTTCCACCTACACTACCAATTTTCCAACAGTAACAATTGCAGCCTAAGAAAACATAATAAAATCTACTCAAAAATGACTAGTCTGTAGTGCATCATGCACATGCGTCAAGGCTGGTTCTTGGCTCACTGCCAAGGCCTATTATTTCATTGGCAGGATTCTGGAGTGTCGAGCTGTTTGGTGTAGGGTAAGATTCCTTTTTACCAGGTTGCTGTGTATCATTAACATATTTAATTGTAAGTTGAGATATGGTATATTCTGTGTAAGACAAGGAATTTAGGTTTGTAGCCTTCTCGGCTGTTAACAATTTAGCTACTCAATGGCAGTCTGTGTCAGCAAGCTAATGACCAAATACAAGCTAATGCCGGAGTTGAAAGGTTAGCTTAACCTACTAACCTTAAAACCTGGGTTAGCAAAGTGGAGACAATGAAAGATATGTTGGTTACGTTACTTTAAACTAGTTAACGTTACCTGTTGTGGTATTTGACAGGGTCATGTATTGCTGTCATGGCCGTACAACCAGTTAGTGTTAGGCTCAAAATTTAAGCTAACTGCTAGCTAGCTAACGTACAGGTAATGTTAGTTACTTAACATAAACGTTACCTTAATTAAGCGCTAGCCGGATGGTCACTTTGCCTAAATTAATAAAGTAAGTAGCTAGCTAACGTTTGAAGTATTGATACACTCCAACGACCTGCTTTTGAAAAATAATATATTAGGTCAATGTTTCATAAAGGCTATCAATACAACTGTTATCTTACCTACTCTGTTTCTAATTTAATGAGAGAACATTATTCTTACAATAAAATTTAGATGGGGTGGATGAAAAAAGCGGAACTCAATCGTGCAGTACAATAGCCAGGCAATCTGCAATGCGCACATGCTAGCTAGCTAGTTCTAGGTAGTTAGAGGTATTAAAAAAAAATGACAAATTTATGCACCTGTCTAATTTATTTTTGATGCATATTGCACATTTTCTGTTTTAAAAAAATGACAAGGGTGCCCAAATTTATGCAGCTGTCTAATTTCTTTTTGATGCATATTGCACATTTTCTGTTAATCCAATTAACCTTATTTAACTACTGAAATATTAATGTGTCCTTCAGTTATTTGATAGATCAAAATGAAATTGCTAATCCAAACAGCCAATTTTTTATAAATGTAAATCATGGAAATTGTCAGGGGTGCCTAAACTTTTACATACAAATGTATATACTTTCAAAGGATCCATGAGCACAGACACAAAAATGACCTTTTGGGTTAAATTTGTCACTGAATTGTATTGAAATGCTGAATATTAAAAAAACCTTGGCTTGACTAAGAAAAATAAATTGTATTGGGACAGTATCTCATTATTCTTCTTAACTTAAATAAAATGTTGTATTATTTTTGTTTCTTTTTTAAGATTAAGGACGTACATGAGGGCAACATGGACCAATCCATGAAGGTGCTTGTGATCCATAATCCTGTAGCTGAGGTGGATCCAGCAGATGTGTTGATTGTGATAGAGGGAAACCAAGTGTTGAACACGTGTGGATACCGAACCAAGGCATTTGTGCTGTTGATGTGCTTTATCTATGTCCACAACCTTGAGCATCCCAAGAATTTAAAAAATACTTTTGAAGTATTTCAGGAATTCTTTTTTTTGAAGCTTGAATTGAGCAAATCTAAGCTACTGATGAACTGTGTGTATCCGTGTTCAGTCACAGACTGTTTCCTTCATCATCTCTAAAGATCTTTTGGATCTTGTAATATTCTAACTAACTGAAATTAATGTCTGGTGAAGAGTGCTCACTGTGAAATGCGATCAGCCAAATTCATCTCCCAAAGAGTGGCGTGTCAATGACGTTCTCAACTTTCAAACAATGCACTATCTTGGATCACTGTAATTCAGAGCAGGCAAAAAAGGTTGAGCATGGTGTGAACTTTTCTGGCTATTTTTTTGTTTTGTTTTGCTTTTGTCTTTTAGAATGGGCAATATTGGACAATTGCCTTACTCTTTGTTCAGGATAGGGCTCAAGACGACATGATGAAACTGACATGACTGATTTTGAGTTTGTTAACATCTTTAGTCATGTTTCACCTATGTACCATACAGCTTGTAGGCATAATGCTGTATTGGGCTTTCAATTGCTTTAACCAAAGGGACACTGTTTTGATACAGTATAAAAAATATTGTTTTTCGTTCTGGCAAAGACTGACTGGTTTCCTGCAACAATTCCAAAAGACTTTGCTAATCCATGCTTACGTTCCTCAACATATCAAAAATAGAAAATGGATGGATGACATTTTTGATAATAATGACTTCCTCTGAAGAATAAGGAAGTGTTCTTTATGTTGGTTTTCATGATAAACTAAAGTGGCCACTAAAGTGGCCAAACTTAAAGGCTTATTTTTGAGTTAAAAATAAGCCTTTAAGCTTCTGTACTTAATGTACTGTAATTTTATATTTTAAAGTGAGCAATCTTAAACCTGCAATATGTAGTTATTGGCCACTAGGGGTCTCTTAATCAAAACAATAGCAAAAGATGTACTTGGATGACTTGGGAAAGTAGCGTGGGATCATGGGTTTTGTCATCGTCGTCAATGACAACCTTCCAATCTAGCATCTCCGGCAGAAAAATGTTTCACTGACAAGGTAATAAATATTATTACTTTATTCACGTTATGTTTGGCGGTTCCATGGAACTTAAAGCAACTAGGGCAGTCAAAGGTTATATGACACCATTGACTGAAGACAAAATGAAACGTCCCGTGTCTTTGAATTATTACAAATTTCTCTGGGTTTGAAAGTTGGCGGAAACATTTAGGATAATGTAAGTACACAACTAAGAAATATATATTTTATAGGTATAGTGATGTTTGCTTTTTTCAATGCAAAGTACGTCTTTTGTTATTGTTTTGGAAAACTACATATTGTACCTTTAAGTTTGAGAGTAGGAGTACATTTTGTCAATTCTTAGCACTTAAGACTAAAATGGCACTTTAAGAAGCTTGATAAATACGGGCCCTGGTGGCCAACTACAAGAAATGTCTGATCTCTGGAATTGCCATTAAGGGTTTTGCCAACAAGTACGAAGTCAAAGGGGTTAAATACATATTTCATTCTTTGTAATGCAAATCAATTTACAATTTTTCAAATGTGTTTTTCTGGAATGTCTTTGATATTCTGTCTCCCACTGTTCAAATAAACCTACCAATAAAATTATAGACTTAAAATGAATTTTTCAGTGGGTAAACGTGCAATATCAGCAGGGGATCAAATATTTTTCCCTCATTGTGTGTGTGTGTGTGTATATATATGTATATATATATGTATATATGTGTGTGTGTGTGTGTGTGTGTATGTGTATGTGTGTGTATATATGTGTGTGTATATATAGGTGTGTGTGTGTGTGTTTGTGTGTGTGTGTGTGTGTGTGTGTGTGTGTGTGTGTGTGTGTGTGTGTGTGTATATATGTGTGTGTGTGTATATATATGTGTGCGTATGTATGTGTGCGTGTATATGTGTGCGTGTATATGTGTGCGTGTATATGTGTGGGTGTATGCCTGTGTGCGTGTGCGTATATGCGTGTGCGTATATATGCGTGTGCGTATATATGCGTGTGCGTATATATGCGTGTGCGTATATATGCGTGTGCTTATATGCGTGTGTGTGTATATATGCGTGTGTATATATGTGTATATTTATATATTCATTTCAGGCAAAAGAGTCAGGGAAGAGGGAGACCTTAGCAGCAATGCGTCGATCTGAACAGGACCTGGCAGATGAGGGCACAGGACTTGGCTGCCAGGGAACAACTGTTAAATGCCAGAGCTGAAAAGCAAAGAGAAACAATGGACAGAGAGCATTTCCAAAATGGGCTCCTGGGTTCTTTTGGGACATCTGGTGGATATCTTTTTCACAAGTTGTCCATTTCCGTGACTTCCACATTACCGTTTACATCATTCATTTGGTGCTCTTATCCGTATGAGTGCATTAAATACATAGATTTTTAGTTTAGTTACTTTAATGACACCGGTCTGACCACCCTGATCCTACAGGCACCATGGACAAGGAAGTTGTAAAAACATAGCTGTGTAAATAGTTTGATGGAATGTGTTCTTATTATTTGGGAGGGGCATTTCCATGTGCCCTTTTCTTCATTGCACGCTGATGCACATTTCAGTTTGGCTGCATTGTGAATGTTTGCACAGGCAACATTGGCTGTAATCAGGGCAGCACACCACCTGGCCAGGAGGGGGATTCCAGGCCGGAGGACAGGCCACTGGATGCCGCCGCTAAAAACAGGTGATGACATTCCTGACTACTGGGCCAGCCTCCGGATAATGGCAGGCCGGCCTCCGGACAATGGCAGGCCATTCTGGTTGCTGGGGAGGAGAACCGGCAAAAAGTGCCTCTTGGACTGCACCTTGTGGCTTTCCATGGATCATGTGTGCCACACCATGGTAGTTGCGGGACTTCTCACTTTCACACTCCACAAGTTTCTTATTATTATCAGACTCAGTTGTAGTCCATTACTAATTTACGTTGCTCTATTTAAGATACCCTCATCTATGCCATGGTGTCTACTATTTTACCTGTGTGCTTGTCATTTTACCGGAATTGCCGCTTCTATAATTGTTGTCATTATCATTAAAGTAAACTTAATTCTGCCACCTGCTTCCGCCTCAATATATCAGCTACAACATGACACACACGGTCCCATGGCTGGAAGACAGGCGCATCACTGTGGCTGCGGTACACTTCCATCTTTTGGGAATGGATGGCCCATTGGAGATGCACGTGTGCCATGTCCCAGACCTCTCCTGCTTGGTGGAACCAGTCATCCCTACCTACAGACAACGTCTTAAACAGGAAAAACCGGTTTTTCGGTCAATTCAAAAATGGAGTGACCAATCCATTACTACTCTCCAAGACTGCTTTGAAACTACAGACTGGGAAATGTTCCGTGTTGCAGCGGGTGACAACATCCATGAATACACTGACTCTGTCTCAGCATTCATCACCAAGTGCATAGATGATGT
>JACXGM010036394.1:0-11401 GCA_016801145.1 Umbra pygmaea
TAACTAATCAAATACACTGTATGTTGTGATCTACTGTGTTAGAAACCCTTTACTCACTAACTACTCAAATACTCTATATGTTGTGATCTACTGTGTAAGAAAACCCTTTACTCACTAACTAATCAAATACACTGTACATATCTTCACTGTTAGTTCTTGAGCATTTCTCACCATGTCAAAACACTAACTTACTAGACCATGTAATGAACTACTATAGAAAGATGGGGCGCTAGAGAGCTATACTCTGTAAACCAGCCAATTTTGTGATCACAGCCCTAATATAGCCTAATATAGCCTAATACAGCCTAAAAACAGACATCACATTTTTCTATGATATTGTATTGAAATAGACATCATATTTTGAAGAGAAGCTCGCCATTTCTATGACAGTTATTTTTCACATATATCACTGTTTACTGTAAATACTACCTCATATCCCCCTTAAAACGATACCAATCACTTTCAAACAATAACTGTTGATCCAATCAAAACAGACTTCAAATCAACTCAACCCAAAATTGTGTCTACCCAGCTAAAATATACATTGTTGTATAAGCCTTTCAATATTGTCAAGTCAGTATCAGCACAATTCAATAATAGCTTCATCATCACATTGTATAAACAACTCTCAACCAAAAATGCATGTTTCTAATAAGTTCCCCCTTAACATTCCCACATGGCAGAAAATCCCACATATTTAGTCCTCAAATTTCAATAGAATTTCTTCTGTTCCTTTTCCACTCCATTCTTCTTTGAACCAATAGTTCAAACTTATATATTTTTAATTTCTCAAACTCCCCAAAACTGTTCTTCTTTCTTCTTACAATCTGTATTATTTATTTCAAATGTACACAATCTGCAATGGTCCAAAGTCTTTAGATTACCAGAGGAATATTTAAGAAATGGGAAATTTCTTAAATATTAGAAATACTAGAAATGTACCTCATGCCGTCAGGTCCTAAGCCGTATTCTGCCAGGCATGCTTTTTGGGAATCAACTCAGGGGTGCTTCACTCCGTCCAATTGTCATGCATTCCAGGAAATTCTCCACGCAAGGCAACTTCTGAAAGACAAGGACATACAAAGATTATTTTAAGTACACAACCACAATATTTCAACATTTCTATCAGTGATTCTGCTTTTCCAATTAGTTTCAATTAATCTTATGTTATATTTTAACTGTCATATACCAATATCCAAATTCTAAGTTAACCAGTGATCAATCTCTTTAAACTATTAATTATCAATGTGTGATAAAATGAACATCTGGCATCTCTCAGCTGTCACAGCTCCAATGTAGTGCTTTGAGAGATAGATGAGGCAGGCGCGAAGGAATAGCAAACCAATAGTGTTATTTAATTAAAATCTGACTGGGTTGAACGTAATACAGCCATGTGGGGCAAAACAGGCAAATAACAACACAACAGAACGCGTAACAGGATACATTAACCGACAAGGTGCACATGGAAAGAGGAGGGCTAAATACTAAATCAAACGAACGCTAACACGACACACCTGGGAACACTAATTAACAAGAACAGGGATCTATTGGATAAAGGAAACCAAATCATGACGTAACTGAAAGACCAACATAATAAAGCAATACTCGAAACAAACACAAGGGGGAACCAAAACACAATACATTAGGGAGCAAACCAGAGACATGGAACACAGAGGGCAGCAACTAAACACAAAACATACAGTCCATCTATGGCTGGACTTTACAGTACCCCCTCACTAAGCCCACCACACCGGGGTGGGCAAGAGAAGGGGCCTGGGGTCAGGAGGGACAGAGGGCGGCCCGGGGTCAGGAGGGACAGAGGGGGGCCCGGGGTCAGAAGGGACAGAGGGCGGCCCGGGGTCAGGAGGGACAGAGGGCGGCCCGGGGTCAGGAGGGACAGAGAGAGGCCCTGGGTCAGGAGGGACTGGCCAGGGGACAGGCAGTTCAGGCGGCCAGGGGACAGGCAGTTCAGGCGGTCAGGGGACAGGCAGTTCAGGCGGCCAGGGGACAGGAGCAACGGGGAGCACTGGCGGCAGGGTGTCTGGGAGCCCTGGCGGCAGGGTGTCTGGGTGGTCCGCCGGTGGTGTCAGCAACAGGGGTCCGGAGGACAGGGGTCCAGAGGGGGGTCCGGACGTCAGCAACGGGGGTCCGGAGGGGGGTCCGGACGTCAGCGACGGGTGTCCGGACGTCAGCGACGGCTGAGACGGGGGTCTGGAGATCAGCGGCGGCTGGGACGGGGGTCCGGACGACAGCGGCTGCTGGGACGGGGTGCCAGATGACAGCGGCGGCTGGGACGGGGGTCCGGACGACAGCAGCGGCTGGGACGGGGGTCCGGACGACAACCCCGCAGGCACCCCCGATAGGGGTTCTGGAAGTCCTGGTGGCAGGGGGACTAGGAGGTCCAGCGGCGGCTGAGTAGGGGGGCCGGACTCCTACCAGGAGGCTTCGTCCTCGAATCCCGGCGGTGGAGGGAGGAGCAGGACCTCCAGGTCTGTGGCAAGGAGGGGCACATGTTGTGGGCAGACTGTAGGAGGCTGTGGCGCAGAAGGCGGCCCGTCGGCCCTCTCGTGGAGTGGGGCCGTGAGCAGGTCCTCCAGGGCCTCCTCCTGGACAGTGTAGCCGGAGAGGGGTGCAGAGTCCTGTCTCCACCCCGCATAGTGCCCGCGAAAATTTCCTGGGGGAGACTGTCTGCCTTCTTGATAAGGGAGGCCCTCACTGGCAACCTAGGGGCAGGAACTGGAACCCTAACCCACCCTAGACGGGGTATGGGGTCCCCAACATGAGCGCCAAAGGGAGGCCTACGGGCTATAACTGGGGCCCTGGGGGCAATAACTGGGGCCCTGGGGGCAATAACTGGGGCCCTGTGGGGCAATAACTGGGGCCCTAGGGGCATGTACTGGCGTCCTAGGGGCAGGTACTGGCAGCCTAGGTGCAACTACAGGGGACCTAGGGGCAGGTACTGGCGGCCTAGGAGGTCTAGCCTGAGAGCTAGTGGCATAGTCGGCCTGAGAGCCAGAGAAAAACCTAGCCTGTGAGCTAGTCAGGGGGCTGAGAGGAGTAGCCTGAAAGTTACCTGGCTTGTACAAGAGACTAGTTCTCATGCGGGGAGCTCTAAGCTGCGGACCGCTGCCCTGAACTTGAGATCTAGGCTGGACACTGGGAGACGCTACCTGGAAGCTAGGCTGGTAGCTAAGAGGAGTAGGCAGAGAGCTAGCGGGGTTAGCCCTCAGACGGGGGGTCCTGGGTAACGGACCACTGCCCTGTACTTGAGAGCTAGGGTAGGAGCTAACGTGTGAGGCGAGGTGGCTAACGGAGGAGCTAAAGGAACTGTACCGAGAGCTAGGAGTTGTATTGTGTGGGGTACCAGAGGCGGACTGAGAGCTAACAGAGTGAATGGGAAGGCTAGGAGCAACTCCAATCAGGCAGGGAACCGTAGCATGTCGGCTGTCACCCTGTACCTTTGAGTTAGTCAAGTCCCAGTCCTCCTCATCTCTGACGAAAAACTCCTCTTCCTCCTCCTCCTCGTGCCATGATAGTAACTCCTCTTCCTTCTCCCATAGGGGAACATGTTTCTCTGCGCCGCAGCCACCCTCCTCCAGCCAGCTACCTCCGAAATAGGCTACTCCCTCGGCGTCGTAGGCAACATCCTCAGGGGAGTAGCCCATGCCTACTAGCAAATCTGCTGGTTCAGCCGGCGGAGATCTCTGCCAACGTATCCCGCTCCGGGAGGGAGAGGAATGCTCTCCCTGGGTTTGCGGGAACTCCTTCGCTGTCTCATGATTTAGGTCGGTTAATCTGTCGCAGCTCCAATGTAGTGCGTTGAGAGATAGATGAGGCAGGCGCGAAGGAATAGCAAACCAATAGTGTTATTTAATAATAATCTGACTGGGTTGAACGTAATACAGCCATGTGGGGCAAAACAGGCAAATAACAACACAACAGAACACGTAACAGGATACATTAACCAACAGGGTGCACAGGAGGGCTAAATACTAAATCAAACGAAGGCTAACACGACACACCTGGGAACACTAATCAACAAAAACAGGGATCTATTGGATAAAGGAAACCAAATCATGACGTAACTGAAAGACCAACATAATAAAGCAATACTCGAAACAAACACAAGGGGGAACCAAAACACAATACATTAGGGAGCAAACCAGAGACATGGAACACAGAGGGCAGCAACTAAACACAAAACATACAGTCCATCTAGGGCTGGACGTTACATCAGCCACTCTCTGTCTCTGCTCCTTCCGATCTCCCCTGCTCCTTTGTCTCATCTCGGCGTTGCTCATCTCTGGACTCCTTCTCCGTCTCACCTCGGGTCATCTCCTCAGCCGTCTTCCATCATGAACATTTCCTAATTCTTTCAAACTTCCCTTCTTCCCAGTGTCTCAGTATCAATTCAACCCTGTACTGATCTCAAAATTGCCCGAGCAATCAAACACTGAAATGTAGAAAAATCAAAGAACTTTTGTGATGAAATAGCCCATAAACCACTTAAACCTAGACCCAACAACAAAACCAACCCAGTCATATCATTTCGCCTTTATGTGACCCTATTTTAATAAAGAAACTTGTAAGACTATAACCACCCTGAATTTCTAAAGGGCCTAAGCCATATGTCTCCCCTTATCACAACCCCCCCTGCAAAAATCCAGTCAATTGACATCTTATAAAATAATTCCCCAAATTAGTCAAGTTGTCCTAATTGTTGCTCTGCTGTTATAACCCAATGTCTTTTGAAATTCCCCATTTTACATGTTCACCAAAATGTATTAATCCCCCCTAGGCAAAATTAACGTAGCATAAAAAACTGCTGTAAAGAGGCCGCGGTGGCCCATAACAAATAACAATGAAAACTTTCGCACAGCCTACAATCTTATTAATCGTAACTTTTAATCCATTTGTGTCAATCACCTTTTAAACAACAGCTGAACGACATACAAGTCCAGTCATTATTTATCGAGGTACCCATATCTTAATTTTCCCAAAATACACTACCTCCAATGAGCTAAAGTTAGGTTGATACCAAACGGTCAGAGGCTGTACCCACGCGCAGTTCATAAACCCTTAAAATTTCATGAACCGTCCACATTCAAATTTGACCAAAACAAAATCTGTCCCACTATTAAAACAATTTCAACATCATCAACAAACTTTCTATTTAAAGAAGAAAAATCAAATACAAATCTTCACTGCGCATGTTCAATCAAACATTAACTTTGTTTACGCTCACAGCACACTTCACTAGCGGCAGACCGTTAACTTGAAGCTAAATTAAGCAATTCCCTACTTTCAAATTATAATACTTCCAATCATGCAAAAAACGGAAGACAGCACGACCCAACACATTGAAACCACTTAATTCATATCACTCCAACAATGACATATCAACCTTAGGGCATGCAGATGATCTTTTAATCCACGTGTTCTCATCTAGCAACACACCAGGCCACAGCCTAACCAACGCACAGAAACATAAAAGGACCACCTTCTAAACAACAACAACTCTTCCACTTTACCAAACTTATTCTTGCAGCCAAGATCCCACAATGCATAATCCACAAACAAACCCATATTCTGTATCTAACTCCTTGCCAACTTGCAGAGAAATTGTATAAACAAATTACGTCACAAACTCACTGGATTTTGACATCCTGTCCCAACATCCATCCAATCCTCTGTCCATAGGACATCGCCACCTCATTTTCGTTCTGCTCCATCCTATATCTTAAAAGGCAAAGCAGAAAAAGTACAATAACATCTCTCCCGCACCGTTACTCTACAAAATTCAACACAAACACTAAAACAATTCACTTCCCAATAGATCCATGCCAAAGAACAATCAAATATTAAATCAGGCTAAATTCCAAGTTAACATAACCACAATCATATCACTTTCCGGTAAACAGCATAATCACAATCAACAGCTAAATCTCCGCTACACAACTAGTTACAATATTACTTAAAACCCCATCAACACTAGTCAAAACCAAATTATACCTCACAATAAGTTCAATCACACTAATTTCCCAGACACACAAGCACTTATTAACAGGTCAGGCTCTGATATCCATACCAGGCCAAAACCAACAATGCAGCACAATCAAAAACAATCCCACTGTAGCTTCCACTCACCTAAATACATTCGAACCCATCCCTTGCTGATGAGTAGACTCAACCAAACAGAGCGATGGCTGTCCTCCAAACACATTACTCAATACAACCTTAATTCATTTAAAAACCATCAGCATACCAGTACATTCCTCTCTCCATCGGTTACACATCAGATGCACACCTAGGAACCCATCAAATATAAACTTCCGTAATACCTCCAAGAGAAAATATTTCCGCCTCATCTACCTATCTCGCAAACCCGTAAACACACATGAAAGGCCGGGTATGCAACACTGTAAATCAGCCCGGCTAAACTTCAAACAAACTTCCAAAATTCAAGATTCCTCCGTGTCCAGTATCCTAACCCTTAGTATTCATAGGTTCCCAATTTATCATTACTGTACCATCCCTCCTGTATCGCGTATTCCATACATATTGACCCATAACACAACTCCACAGTAATCCATATTTAAATGCCGGGGCCTTGGCGCCCCTTGATCCCCTTTTGAACAGCGGTGAAAAGGCTGCTCCAAACCATGTCACTAAACAAATTTCATCCAATCGATATTTCCCAAAGCAATAGCCTAACAAAAATGTAAAGCAGGAAAGCAACAATTTTCAAAACGTATGTGTGTAATTAACTCTCAATCAACAGAACAATGCTATTATGTATGCATAGTAAACAACTAAAATGTATGCCACCCGCTTGTTAGAGTTTGTATAATCACACTATGATAACTGTTAGGGTTTATATTATCACACTATGATATTTGTTTGATATATGGTTTATAAAGAAACATATGATAAAGTGCAAACACAGACTATCCCTTAGAACTGCGTAAGGCCATAACTATTTTGAATAGAGAAGTACTGGTATTTTATGGTTGGGGGTGGGTAGTAGAAAGTTACAGAATGTGTAGAGCTATAAAAGGGCTTCAAATTGGAGCCATGCACAGCCTTTCCCACCCCTGCACCAGGTACCATCTCTACATATTTGTTTATTTAACTGCACCCAAGAATCAGGGAGAAGACAGTGCTGAGAGAGCAAGTCTGCTCTAGGGCGCCTCCAAAGGTAGGGTGAGTCTAAACCATGCCCTGCCTCGACCATATAATGAAGAACTATGTGGAATCAGGCCAGACTTCCCTGACCACCCTGTGTGGTGTGTCAGAGAGTCCCATGTACATGAAGAAAGCAGTTATTACGCATTAAACTTATGCTGAAAACTTAACTATTTGTCAGCGAGTTTCTCTCTTTACCAATCAACGAACACGCGTGGTTCTGGTAAACCACTTACACGCTATAGCGTAAGAATCCTGATACCCAGACTAAATTCATTGAAAGGAAATAAAAATACACATTCACAAGTTCCCTACAAGTTAACACTATCCCGAACGACACAGGCAAGCAGACACACAAATACACAGACATGGCGCCACATATACACACACAATACTCCCTCGCTAATGCCACATCCTCCATGACATAGCCATCTAGTCCCGTGCGTTCACATTATTTCCAATTCGAACACAGCATCGCAACGCAGCATTAACGTAACCAAACTTTAAACCAAAACATAATAGAAGATACACAGAAATGACTGCAATACCCAGACTAACCACGCATCATCCTAGTCTCCCCTGTTAACACTCACAACAAACCTCACACCATAACATCTACAGAAAACATAGCTATTTACAGTCCTGAAATCTCACAAATACACATTACACTCAATATTCAACTTCTCCATTCTCTAAACATCTTAAACATTAGTTACCCCTGGCCACAGTAACACACAATCAATGTCACATTTATAGTTTCATCCCACAAACAGGAGATGCTTTATCCTAACCACTCTCGCCAAACTATTCAACTAACCCTCATAAATGGACAATATGGCAGGTGCGCCATCTGAATAAGCCATTCACGGTCTCACAGACCGGTACAAAACAGTACGACCGACCTATTTCGCAGCAAATCCGCTAAGATTTTATCGTCGGTTGGCTAGGCCGCTTCCAGCATGTATTTTTATCACATGTCAGAACAGCAGGCTTTGCTAAAATCTCACCTAGTCAGTCCCAAGAAATATCTCTACTAACTTAGCACCCGGTATTCACAACATTAACTTTACTTTCACTTCACCCTAAGATCTTATTACCAAGTCTTCTAATTCAGGTCTTATTCACAGGTTTTACAAACAAATTCTCTCCCAGCAACAACACTGTACACATGCGCGGCTTTGATTCCTCCACAATGCTCATATGAAATTTAAAACGTGGGGTCCGCATTAGGTAAGGAAAGTAGACTTGCTGCTGTGGCCCACCGGAGAGCGCAGCGCATGATTACCACAGACAATTACTAACATGATCAAAGGAGAAAAAACTCACTCAATCTAACCAACTGCTGTTAGGTCTGGAAAATATGCAACAAGCTTAAACAACCTTTACCTCATCCTGAGGAACCACCAAGTGACGCCACTATTTCGTATAATAATCATTAATCAAATAAATAAATGAGCATAGTGAAAGGAGCAAATTAGATCACACGTTTTTATACGTGGACCGGTTTATTCAGAAAACAGAATTAAAATAGACAACCAAATACATATTTTACACAGCATTATATTCCAAACCTGAAATCTTCTCCTTTCTCCTAATTTGCTGACTCTTCAAACAAATAATTACACTCCTACTGCCCACCCCTTCTGACTCTGGTTCCATAGAGTCTAAGATCCTAAAACTATCCTCCTCTTTGTCCAAATGACTCCCTCAACCTTTAACCTAATGGAGGTTTCAAGCTGACCACAGATTAACTGACATTTGACCAAAAGCACATTCCTGGCCTTCTTTCTATCTTATGGCCAGATTTGAGCCTTCAAGCCAACTGTGTTTACTGACCCTTACCCCCAATGTCTAAACAATGTGCTCTTCTCATTCCTTAAAGCCAGAGTAACAGAGACTTTTAGCTACCTAAATCATTAGACATTCAATTTCAGCATTTCACATAAAATTATTTGTAATTTTGATGATATTATACTATCCTACTCGACTAAACCTTTTCAAAAATATCAAACATAACTTTGGCATCTGTGACGCATTTACAGATATTGTTAAATGAAAGGACATTCCATTTACTTTTAGAATACCAATTAAATATTTCCATGATAGTTATTTCTCACATGTATCACTGTTTACTGTAAATACTACCTCTATGTATATGTATATGTATGTATATATGTATATGTATTAGGGCTGGGATAAACTATTATTTTTTAAACGATTAATCTAGCGATTATTTTTTTGATGCATCGATTAATCTAACGATTCTTTTTTTTTTAGTCCGATTTGATTTCAATTCGATTCGATTATCGATTATCTCCCTATTAATTGACTAATAATAACAATTTATACATGTAATAAAATAAACCAACAGCAAAGAAACACAAAGACTTCTATGTATCCACCTCAGCCCAGGCTATGCCCTTTGATATAATATCAACAAGTAGGCTAATTAAATCCTATGTGTGTAACATAATCGTCACTTGCGCAGTCACGGCATGACAGTGAACACACAGTTACATGCCAGGACTAATAAGGGTGCCAATATTCCATTTAAAACCGGAATAGTCCTGGCATGTAACTGCTCACTGTCCCATCGACGACAATCAATGAAGACATAACGTTACATCCGTTTGTTGACTTAGGTTGCATAAGCGTGTCATTTCACACCTTGAGACTATATTACACATAGTAATTAATTACACTGTAGCTTAAAACTTTAGGTGTCGACAACGTATTATAGCCTACTCCATCATAGAGTGGGGAGTTGAAAAAAAAACTTACGGTGCTCTGTCATCTGCATTTGCTCCCGGGTGGTGCCTCGTCTGAGGCTGGTTGCACAAACTGGACATAAAAACGTTGGGCTTAAATCCTAGGTCGGGCGTAGCTACGTTAGCATTAAAATAATAAATCAGGTTTACGAATACAAATCCAAAGAATGCGTGCGTGTGGTGTGAACTACGGCATGACAAATGGACTTTAGATAGACAAAGCAATTTGCATCGTCCTAACTTGAGATTGATAACAGAAAATATATTCACCATTTAGCATGAGGAATGGCAGTGAAGTGTCAGTCTTAACAAGCATTAATATTCAATACTGTTGTGATGGAAAAAATATTGTTTTACGTTTTAAGATAGATCAAACAGCTGAAAGTGACTGATCAAGATTTGTTTGTAAAGTACGGTAACGTTACTTAAGTTTTGACAAAAAAACTTTGGCTATTTCCAGGCATTTAATTGATAGTTAAAGGTAATAGGTTACCCTTTGACTTTTACCGATCTAAAACGCTTTTTCAAACCTGATAATTGCCCACTCAATCTACTGTTAATTCATAGCTAAGTTATTAATACGATTTGTGGTCGCTGCAAACGTAAACAATGTGCCCTGCATTTTCGATTGTACAAAACGGTCTTTCTCCAAAGAAATTACAGCTAAATCTAATGCAATCAGTCAGAAAAACGGGACATTTTAAATAATTAGTATAAATCGCCACCCTGCGCCGACCAGGCGTAGCTCATTGAGCGCTTACGTCCAGCTGGTGCAACAGGTATAAATATATAAGGCCGACATAAAGGGCATTTTAGGTCTGACATACAGTTATGAGTATGACCTATATACGTCCAGTTGGTGCAACCGGCAGGTGCTGGTGCATTGCTGTGATGTTAGAATGGAAGGCCATCTCCATTTTGCAAAGACAACATGTCACAGAATTGTTTCCTTTTAAATTGAAGAATTCCCATACTTTAGAGGAACGAGTGTGCCGCACTTCTGAAAGTCTGTGGAGCCACTCATGTTGCTATTACTCTCCGGCACCACTGTCTTTGTTTTGGGTCTGAAGAATCGACGCACATATTTTGCGTCAACGTATTTCTTGGATGGAGGTCATCGGTGACGTTGACGCGTTGTCCCAGCCCTAATATGTATGTATATATGTATATGTATATATATGTACAGTGCCTTGCGAAAGTATTCGGACCCCTTGAACTTTTTGACCTTTTGCCACATTTTAGGCTTAATACATAAAGATATGAAACTGTAATTTTTTTGTGAAGAATCAACAAGAAGTGGGACACAATCAAGAAGTGGAACAAAATTTATTGGATATTTCAAACTTCAAGGTCCGACAAGGCAGGGTTAGTTGGAAAATTGGACAAGACCAATTGGGAGGGGAGAGAAATCCATACAAGTCACACACAAATACAAAACAAAATCTTTA
>JACXGM010036395.1:0-11362 GCA_016801145.1 Umbra pygmaea
TCCCCTCCGTGCAAGGCATCTACCAGAAGCGATGCCTTAGGAAAACAAAGAACATTCTTAAAGATCACAGCCATCCAGGCCGTGAACTTTTCTCGCTGCTGCCGTCTGGTAGACGTTACCGGAGCATCAAGGCACGGACTACCAGACTTAAAAACAGTTTCTTCCCCCAGGCCATTCGGCTGCTCAACATGGAACACTGACACTGATCACAAATCATCGGTTGAGCACTAACATTCTCTGGTAATTTCATGGTCTCTACATCTAATTTCAATTTAACTATTTGTCTTATACTGATGTAAATGCTTTTATTGATGCAAATTTCTTCCACCTTATTTGACTTTATTGATGTAAAGCACTTTGAGCTGCATTCCTTGTATGAAAGGTGCTATATAAATAAAGGTTATTATATTATTATTATTATAATGTAGCAGAATTCAATTGCACCTTTAAAAGCTATTTTCCATGCCAAATCTATAATATTTATTACTTCTAGTGTTTTTCCAGATCATTGCTCAGTACATAGCGTATTATTATTATTACTATTGTCATTATTGTTTTAAAATTCTTTATATTGTTGAAATCTTTTTTTAAGGCCACTGCATAGATGTGTCGAGCCATGTCAAAAGAATTTCTCGGCATAGGAGGATGTGATGTTATTCGATGCATATGATAAATAAAGAACTTTGAACTTTGAACTAAGCACTGGGCCTTATGCTTGTTTGTATTTGTGTTTTGTCTGTAATGTTCAATTTCTCAGTTTACCTATGTGGTGTGGTGGTAATTGTCTTACTGTTGTGGTCCACCACTTGAAGCAATGTAAAGAAAACACTGTAATTTTGGCTGTCTCAATGTTTGTGTATGCCAGTTCACCATACTTGCGTGTGGACCATGTATGGCACTAAATACATTTTTCCAGTAAAGCACAATGATTAGGGGAGGGGGCTCACACAAAGAGAAGCCTAGGGGCCCCTGACCACCTTAATCCGCCCCTGCCAGTTTCGTGTATCAATCGATGTGTTCATCAACTAATTAATTTAGCCAGAGTCCGGAGAATGTGTAAATAGAGCAAAATACTTTATTGTTTGAATCAACAATGCCGGTCGTTCCTGCAGGAAGAACTCTCGATCAACATTTCTCACTTTGGTTATATCAGGAATGACGTCATGACAGGAAAATAATACTGATGAACTACTGGCCTAATAGATGGCATTATTCAAATCTAACCAATAGTTGCCCTTGGATACAACATACATTCACAGGTTTAAGGCGACAGTTAGTCTGGGTCTCATGTAAATGCTTTTTTTGAAGCCTCAACATGCTGGCTACAGTATGGCCTATAGCTGAACCAAGAACAATAGATAAACACAGCCAAATGTTTGCCATTTGGTCACAACCAGCAGGAAACTTGGCTTCAAAAGGACTCTTGTATTCAACTTTCAATTGTCACCTAGTTGCCTGCATTCCTAAATAATCTTATTTAATTAAGTCACCTCTTTACCTAGAAGCATTTTACAATACATTTCCCAGAGAACAATCCTTCATAATTACATAAATCATTTCCCCACAATCTCAGAATAACTGGTCTTGCTTTACAATTTCCACATGATCTATAGCTTCAAGTAGACACCAAACACACAAGGTAACCTATTATAGAACATAACATACACTTCTAGGCATTTAATATCACTTAGTGGTTAGTTCTAACTAATACTGATCCTTTGAACAGTTATTCTGCATAACATATACCAAAATCTCTTACTATATTTATTGCAATTCCTCATAACCGTATTCTACACAAGATGCCTATTTCTAAACATTTTTATTAATCATCAGTTCTACAGCAAAGAAAATTATCCTATACCAGCACGTAATATAAAGCATTGTGTACAGGACAAACTTGATGGAGATTATAAAGCTGCTGGGCCAAGCGTCCCTCTTCGCAATCAAGGAGGCAGAAGCCGTCACTCACATGGCTGAGGGCAAGAACGTGCCAGGGTACAGCCGAACTACTACAGCAGGCAGACAGACAGACGGGAGAACACTCAGGTATATGTGCAGCAGTCACCCTAAGAACCTCTTAGTCATGCCAGACCATTTCACTATTTATTTTTGCCTCTTATGTTGACTAATTTCATACCTATTGTTTGCTAAACAATCAGGCCCTGATTTGACGAATGTCTCTCGAAGAATCCCAAAATCTACTGGACAGAGCCTCCACCAAAGGTCCCAGCATATTTTTTCTCTTGCTGACCACAGACAGTTTGGTTATGATGCAAACAATTTGCTTTGTTGTCGCTTGGTGCCATGGAGGAAGAAACAGAGTTGAGTCGGTTTTTGCATGGAGCACATAAGACACCTTTTCTGATGAACAGGGACATTTTACACACATGTGTTGTAGCAAATTTTTCAGTGTGAATTAGTTATGAAATCATAGTTTTGCAGTTCAAACGTGTAATATATTCATTTGATAAAATAAGTTATACTAAAATGCTTTTCATTTATCCAAACCTCAAGTACTTTGCATTCCATCACAATGTGTACTTCTTTATGTGAACAGCAGTGTAAGGTTACTATATGACATATGAACATAACCAAAATACTAGTAACACACTTACACTTTTATATGGCTATGTTGGCCCTGTATGTCCATCTTTACAATAAAGTACTGTGTGTGAGAACCAAATGAGTTCACATTTTTACCTCTTCCTTTACACAATTATTAACTTGAAGTTTACCAAATGCAAAACATCTGTAATAAGTGTTCTCATTTTATTTTTAGAATTTAATATTTAATAAAAAAAATCTGTTTATAGAATTTGTGTAACGTTTTCCCTGTCTCCAGTTGTTTGGTCATTAGTTTGTTTCTTTACCTAGTTTTCTGTTGTTCCCTTTTGTGTTGAATTGTTCAGTACCCAGTCAGTTGTCTTGTTGTATTCTGCTGCCCTCTAGTGTGTCTTTATAATTTTGGTTCTATGTTATTCTAGATCAGTTTGTGTCTTGTATCACTGTTCTTTGTCTCGTTATTGCCTTCAGCTGTGTCCACTGTGGTTTGTGTATTCACCATATTTAAGTTCCTGTATGTCATTCTTAGTTTGCTGGAACATTTAAAGTCACAGGTCTTGGTCAGCGCCCATGTTTCATTCTGCAAATTCGTGAGTAACCTCAGGGTAATAACTTTAAGTATTCTTAGAGCATCTGTTTTTGTTATATGTCTAAGCCAGTTTATGAGTCTGCAGTTCTGTTGGTTATTATATATCCTGCTTTTAGTTTAGGAGTTAGTCTATTAATTAGCTCCTAGTCGTTTGTTTAGACAGTGTGAAATCCTGGTAAAAGACTGTTATTATTTCTTATTAAAGTTCTTGGTGAACTGTACTATGGTGTCCCGTTTCCCTGCTCTAAGAGTACTCATGACAATTTGTTGAATCAGTACATTCATCATGTGGATGTTACTTTGACACGTACAACCTACATAATCATTGTTGCAGACCATGTACACCATTTCATGGAAACAATATTCCCTGGTGGCATTGGACTCTTTCAGCAGGATAATGCACACTGACAAAGAAAACATGGTTTTAGGAACACAATGAGTTTAAGGTGTTGACTTGGCCTCCAAATGACCCAGACCTCGATCCAATCAAGCATCTGTGCCATGTGCTGGACAATCAAGTCCGAACAATTGATGGCCCATCTCGCAACTCAGAGTACTTGATCAGCTGCTAACATCTTGGATCCCACAGCACACCTTCAGAGGTCTAGTGGAGTCCATGCCTCGATGGGTCAGGGCTGTTTTGGCAGCAAAAGGGGGACCTACACAATATTAGGCAGTTGGTCATAATGTTATGTGTTGGTGCATATAAAAGTATGTACATGTAAACAGCAGGCAGAAACCACAGTATACTACTTATTACAACTTATTACATAATACTATGTGGTGATCAAATACCAGTGGAATGTCCATATTGTCATAACCATCCTGTGGGAAAAAGCTGCATCTAGTGGGGCTGAGGGATTGGACCAGTCTCGAATGGCCCGCATCAGCAATGATCTTCTTTCCTCTCCTTTGGCACCTGGTTCTGTATGTGCCATCCAGGATGGCAGTCTGTCCAGTCTGTACAACAAAAATAATATTCTGACTGGTTACTCCCAATTTTTTTTAGTCAGTAGTGGTACTGAATGATCAATGATCATTTCCATCTTATATTTTAGTTATTTAGCAGATGCTCTTATTCGCTTACAGCAGGGATATTCCCCTGGAGAAACTTAGGGTAAAGTGCCTTGCTGAAGTGCACAATGACATTTGGCACAGTGTGGACTTGAACCGGCAGCCTTATGACTACTAGTCTTGACTACCTAAACACTGAGCCATCTGACAACCATGTGTGGCAGTTGAGTATAACTGTCCATAGAGAATATCAAGCTGTTTCAGATAGTGTACAGAAGGCTGTAATGTCAATAATGGCCTGTACAATCATGTTAGTGGTTCAGGACATTTTACAGCCTGATGGTCTGTGAGAAGAAGCTATTAATTGGTAAGATTATTTTTTCAAAGGATGCTTATGAATTTGTGGTGTCTGGTTAACCTGAGTTGTTCAATCAAGCTGTAGCTCAGGCAGCTGGTATCAGCGAGGATCTTCTTTGTCTTCCTGCAACCCCTGGTGTTGTTGGGAGTCTCCAGGGAGCGCAGTGAAGTCCCACTGACATGTTCAGCTGAGCTATGGACACTGCCCAGAGCCATATGGTCAGCCAGTTAGTAAACGTCATCTTGCAGTTCATTGTGGAATTGTTTGACCTTTTGTAAAAGTGAGAATTATAATTATCAGTTTTCTCTCTTCTTCCAATTGACAATGTCCAATTACCACAAACCGTCCCCAACTCCTTATACAGATGCTGGATGGCGAGGGGTGCTGACATGGTTCACCTAAACGCATGCCACAGAGCTGGAGGGATTTTTTTCATTCTGCTCATTCAACAAGGAAGCCTGTAGTCAGCTCATGTACGGGATGACTACACTCACCAACTATACTTCTACTATTGAATTTACAGGCGCCTGATCTGCACACATGGAGTCACTGGAGAGTGACTGGAGAGCAATGTGGCAATGTAAGTAATCTGAATAATGTATCCCTGGGCAGCACTGTGAAAATTTGTGCTGTCTCATGCTGGGCGTCCGTAGCCTGGAAAAATCCAGACCCAAATCCTGAACGATTAAGGGTCTGGGTTCGAGTAATGTAAATGACTCAACTCAAGGAGCAGCACCAAGCGTGCATTTGAAAATCTCACTGTACGCAATTGGATAACACTACGACCAATCACCAGTGGGTTTTCACTAACCCTATGGCGGAGCTAACTGGTAGATAAAACTCTTGCCGTATCAGGTCGCAAAACAGCAAAAACGTCCTTTTATAAAAAAGGAACGACTCGAGCCCCGTCTTTTGTTCCTCTTTTAGACAAAAAGCCAAGTCTAACTCGTTCATTGTAGTGGCCCAAGTCATTTTAAACAACTGGTGTAAATCCATAGCAATCTTAAAATGTTTACTAATGACTTCGAGGTCGCAGAGCTGTCGTGTCGTCATCTGTTTAACACGCCTCTGGCATGCCTATATCAGATACACCGATGTGATTGGTGCAGCTCGGATACAAGGGCATAGTTAATGAGCAGAATTACTCGGTGCCAGAGTAACTTGCTGAGCAAATTCAAATTGTGCTCTCGCGAGAACTCTGGATTTCCAGGGTAGGGCGTCCGAGCAAAGTCAGAAAAACCCTATACAGGCTTAAACCAATGACTTATGAATTAGACCCCTCACACTCAACTGGCCCTCGAATCCAGGTCCACTAAATTTTTTAATTACAACTCTGAGAAATTATTTATACTTGGGACACCAGGTGGGTGCAATTAATCAATATGTAGAACATTACGTAATGTTAATTTTAGGAGCTTCTGGGTGGTCGGGGTGGCATCCACTTCAAATCACTTTTTTTCTCTCCAAAATGGTACTTTGGAAGTCTGTAAAGTAGTGTTAGTTTTATGAATCATTTGTGTTTAAGAATTGTTTTTGGTAGCTGCAAGTTCACTTATGAAAATAAGTGGCTTAATTTTAACATACCTGATTTCTAGTTACACACATCACGAAACATTTATATTTGCCAAGCACACAGACCAAATCTGTTTGATTTGAATGGCCCCATGTACCTTTCGTAAACTGTACAAATATCTATCACATAATATTGGACAACACAAAAACTTCCTAAAGATTCCTTTACCTACAGCACCAGAATAAAACGTTACAGACTGCATAGCTAAGTACTATGCATTTTGCATTTACTAATCGGTCTAGAAATAAATCGCGGGCAACTTATCATTTCCCCTCGGGTTAATAGGCTAGCTGTCCTTAGCTTAGTATCACTGGGAGCTAATAACAGTACTCAATCAAATAAGAAAATAAATTGTATTATAATGTGGATAAATCGTTTTTCATGTACAAATAATTAGCCAACTACGTGGCCACATTAGCATTTCTCCTTGGGGAACTAGGCTAGCTTACAAACAGTTAGCTACTCAATCAGATAAGAAAAACTATTCCTAATATAATGTGAATAAATCAATTTACCTGTGCAGATTATGAAGTGTATGTGGTATTAGGCCATTTTCTTCTCTAGCTTCCAAAATTTTAGCTTCTGTGTAAATAAATGTTTCCATCTGTATACATTCTATTCCATGGTGCTCGCTACAAGATCTAAAGTTACAGAGCTCTGGTAACTAACGCACATTCATGAATTGAGCCAAGGCCCACCTCTCCAAAGGCGATTGGCTGAAGATAGGCTGTAACAGGATTGGCTGAAATGGAACGGAGCGAGTTACAGTTTTCAGAGAACCATTACTGGCCACTAGGAGGTGTCCATGGTGCTGAAATTCACTCACAGGGCCTCATTTAACTTAGACAGCATGTTTATATAGACAAAACATTTTATTTTACATGAAAATATACTACCTAATGCATCTTTAAGTAGACCTGTGAGTTTATAGAAACATTCAGCTGCTCTCCCATGTCCTCCATGGCAACATCAGCGTGTGTGTTTTTTTAGATTTTCAAATTGTCTTTGAGACACCACTGAAAGGCTGTCAAATTTCTTAAATGGCAGCCCTGATTGGCTGTTTTCTGTGTCAATCAAATTGCACGTTTTATGATATCAAGGATTCAATTTGAACTAGTTCAAAATGACAACCTTGATATCAAGAATGATTTTCTTGTTATCTAGAATCCACATTTTTGATATCAACATTAACCATTTTTTATATCAACATTTCCTGTTCTTGATATCAATAAGTTCATTCTTGATATTAACAATTATTCAAATTTAAAATGTCATTATTGATATAAAAAAATGACTTTTTTGTCAAGTATGGTAATTCTTGATATCAACAATGGTGATTCCTGATATCGACAATGGTACTTTTTTAAATCAACAATGCGTTTTGATCAAGAATGTAACTTTTTGATATCAACAACAGGAATTTTTTATATCAAGAATAGAAATTATTGATATGAACAATCAAACTTCTTGATATAAAAAACATGACTCTCCATTGAAAGTCAATGTGATATGGCAAGCCTATGGCAAGCCGTTTTATCATAATATCAAAATATTTTTGAGATCAGTAATTACATTTTTTGATCTCAAAAATAGATTAATTACATTTTCAAGATCAATAATTTGAATTATTGATCTCAATAAATCTATTTTTGAGATCGATAATTCCCATTTTTGATCTAAAAAATTACATTTTTGATCTCAACAATGTGAATTATTGATCTAAAAAATTCATTTTAATGACTGTCAAGAGGTGGGAATTATATTTGCATGCCGGTATAGATATCGTTTTTTGCTTCACCCAAACAGACCGTGATCATGGCTGCGCGGGTATTGGATCAAGTCCGAACGAGAATCTTTACAGTTGAAAGAGCGCTGCAGCAAGGATCCGCATGATACCGTGAATTACAAATCATTTCATTTGTTATAACAAATTTGCATCGGGTCAAAAACCATTTGAGATCGTAAACTTTTCGTGAACTTTTAGAAAGTTTGAATGAGCTGAAGTCATGCATCCCTTCAAACGAACCAGCCAGCTTGTCATGCCAAGCTCCACGCGGTCAAACAGGTATGTTTTCAAGTGTCAGTATTACAGTTTATATGTAACATGCCATGATAACTTTTATGTTGAAAGGATAGTATACTATCTAGGTTATAACCTCAGGGGGTGGCACCTGTGTGTGCTGGGGGAGAAAACAAAAGTTATTGTGGCATAGAACAAGAAGTGTCCACCCACCCATAACCTGAAATAAACGAATGGCCCTTTTTCATTGCTGGAACCAGCTCAACTTTACTTGCCTCGCCTCTACTTTACTCGCCTTGAAAGCATATCCATTGCTACGTAACAGTTCTACTCAACTCTACTTGCCCCTACTCAGTTCATTTTCCACTGCAGATAGTACTCTGTCCCGCCCATGGTACTGCCCTACAAGAAACTGCGTTGACATCATGTTGAACGCGACACCCAAGTCTACTGTTGTTGGACACGCGTGAAAACAATGGAGGATATCGAAGGGATGGTGTTTTTGCTACTGGGTATGTGGCTGTTTATTAAAGTAAAGACACCAGCAGTTTTCAGGAAGAAGCTAAAGGCAGCAAAAGAAAATACTGCTGGAAAGAATAGAAAAGTTGGGGAAATAGTTCATCTCAACAACGACGGATCTATGGTTGTTCAAATACGACGCCAAAGGGTAAGTTATACGTAGCCTACACTCATGGTTTTCTGTACAGTTTACCCTGTTTACTTAATTATATTTTAAATAGCGGTTTGAATAAATATTTTTAGGATTTCCAACTAAAATTATCGCTGAGATACCCGCACGTTTTCGTTTTCAAATGGTTTAGGTAAGTATCGGAGGTGGGATGGGTTCCTTCAGAAAATAGCAAAAGGGACGGAAAGGTTACCACAAGGGGGGAGACGTAAAGTTGGACAAAAGAATTTCTTTCACGCAGTTTGCCGAAATGACAATTCATAATTATATCATGTTAATACAAGTACAGTACATATATTTTTGTTGTGTTTGAATGTGCAACTAGGGGTAAATTGTATGGAACACAGCGAGTCTACTATAATGGTAATTTACACAAAGACACACACACGTGTGAAATTTTACATTTTATGTTATTGAAACCCTGGTATGTGTTTACAGCCATGCATAGTGCCTAAAGTATGTAATTAATATTTCCTACTGTCTTTCCATAACGGTGTGTGTTTCAGATCTTTCAGCTGTTGGCTAATCGCAGCTGCAGACCATCTGTTTGGGCGTTCAATCGATCAACCGAGTGGTGGGATGTGATTGTTTCTGGGTTCACAAACACACAGTGGGTGCAGAACTTCAGAATGTCAGAAGAAACAGTAATCTACCTTTGCGACAAACTTGGTCCGATGATGGAAAGGCACACCACAAACTTCCGTGGGAGTGTACCAATGAAGAAGAGGGTGGCCATCGCACTGTGGAAACTTGCAACCGGCTCTGAGTACAGAAGTGTTGGCCATCTGTTTGGAGTGAGTGTAACAACTGTGTGTCGGTGTGTGCAAGATTTCTGTGTTGCTGCTGAGACACTGTTAGTACCAGAACAAATTTGTTTCCCAGACCCACAGAAGTTTGAAGAAATGGCAGTTTACACTGAACAGGTGGGGACTTCCGCAGTGTATTGGTGTTATTGATGGTTCACATATACCCATCATGGCACCACAACTGTACCACTGTGACTACTTCATCATGGCACGCCATCATCCTTCAAGGTGTTGTAGATGAAAAGGGACATTTCTGGAATGTATTTGCTGGACTGCCTGGGAGCTTGCATGATGCTCGGGTCTTGACTGTCCACATTGTGGGAGTTGGCCAGCCGTGGCAACCATTTCCCAGCATACACCAAGAATATTGATTGGGTGAATGTTTGCTACTATATCCTAGGAGACTCTGCCTATCCCTTACAGAACTGGCTCAAAAAACCATTCTCAGACACTGGGCGGCTGACAGCAGAAAAGTAGATGTACAACAGGAAAATCTCCAGAGCACGGGTAGTGGTGGAAAATGCCTTCGGTAGACTGAAAGGAAGGTTGCCTCTTGAAGAGAAATGGCTGTGATGTGGAACTGGTCAAGTCAATGGTGATGACTTGCTATGTTCTGCATAACCTTTGTGAGAGTCATGGGGAGGCCTATGACAATGAGTGGGATGCAGCTGAAGCAGCAGAGCATAATCTGGTGCCACTGGCACAGGGTGAAGGTGTAGAGGAGGAGGGCAGGGATGTACGAGAGGCAATAATGCGCTACTTTGATAGACCTCAGTACTCAGTAATTTAGTCTATCTTCATGACAAATATTTTGTAACAACAAATTCTGCCCTATTTCCACAAACAAAAATAAAGATATAATGAATGATTAACCTTGCATTTTAAGTTGTGTATATACAAGTCCTTCTCAAGAAATTAGCATATTGTGATAAAGTTCATTATTTTCCATAATGTAATGATAAAAATTAAACTTTTATATATTTTAGATTCATTGCACACAAACTGAAATATTTCAGGTCATTTATTGTTTTAATTCTGATGATTTTGGCATACAGCTCATGAAAACCCCAAATTCCTATCTCAAAGAATTAGCACATCCGACCAATAAAAGAAGTGTTTGTATACAAAAAAAATAAAAAGTCAACCTTCAAATAATTATGTTCAGTTATGCACTCAATACTTGGTCGGAAATCCTTTTGCAGAGACCCATATCATGAAAAGGGTCTCTAAACGAGCTATTAACCTAATCATCTGAATCAACTAATTAACTAATTTTAAAAACTCTTAGCCTGTTTCATTACTCAAAACCGCAATCATCGGTAAGACTGCCGACCTGACTGCTGTCCAGAAGGCCATCATTAACACCCTCAAGCAAGAGGGTAAGACACAGAATGAAATTTCTGAACAAAAAGGCTGTTCCCAGAGTGCTGTATCAAGGCACCTCAGTGGGAAGTCTGTGGGAAGGAAAAAGAGTGGCAAAAAACGCTGCACAACGACAAGAGGTGACCGGACCCTGAGGAAGACTGTGGAGAAGGACCAATTCCAGACCTTTAATGACCTGCGGAAGCAGTGGACTGAGTCTGGAGTACAAACATCCAGAGCCACCATGCACAGGCGTGTGCAGGAAATGGGCTACAGGTGCCGCATTCCCCAGGTCAAGCCACTTTTGAACCAGAAACAGCGGCAGAAGCGCCTGACCTGGGCTACAGAGAAGCAGCACAACAAAACAACAACAAATTTTGCATGTCATTC
>JACXGM010036396.1:0-11398 GCA_016801145.1 Umbra pygmaea
ACTACGATAATATTAATCAGTTACTATGATAACATTCATCAGTTACTATGATAACATTCATCAGTTACTATGATAATATTAATCAGTTACTACGATAATATTAATCAGTTACTACGATAACATTCATCAGTTACTATGATAACATTCATCAGTTACTACAGTAGCATTCATCAGTTACTACAATAATATTAATCAGTTACTACAGTAGCATTCATCAGTTACTACGATAATATTAATCAGTTACTACGATAATATTAATCAGTTATTATGATAACATTAATCAGTTACTACGATAATATTAATCAGTTACTATAATAATATTAATCAGTTACTACGATAATATTAATCAGTTACTACGATAACATCAGTTACTACCGTAGCATTCATCAGTTACTACAGTAGCATTAATCAGTTACTACAGTAGCATTCATCAGTTACTACAGTAGCATTCATCAGTTACTACAGTAGCATTAATCAGTTACTATGATAACATTCATCAGTTACTACGATAACATTCATCAGTTACTACAGTAGCATTCATCAGTTACTATGATAACATTCATCAGTTACTATGATAACATTCATCAGTTATTACGATAATATTAATCAGTTACTACAGTAGCATTCATCAGTTACTATGATAATATTCATCAGTTACTACGATAACATTAATCAGTTACTACGATAACATTCATCAGTTACTATGATAACATTCATCAGTTACTATGATAACATTCATCAGTTACTATGATAACATTCATCAGTTACTATGATAACATTCATCAGTTACTACGATAACATTCATCAGTTACTATGATAATATTCATCAGTTACTATGATAACATTCATCAGTTACTATGATAACATTCATCAGTTACTAGGATAACATTCATCAGTTACTATGATAACATTCATCAGTTACTACGATAACATTCATCAGTTACTACGATAACATTCATCAGTTACTATGATAACATTCATCAGTTACTATGATAACATTCATCAGTTACTATGATAACATTCATCAGTTACTACGATAACATTCATCAGTTACTATGATAACATTCATCATTTACTATGATAACATTCATCAGTTACTATGATAACATTCATCAGTTACTATGAAAACATTCATCAGTTACTACGATAATATTAATCAGTTACTACAGTAGCATTCATCAGTTACTATGATAACATTAATCAGTTACTACGATAACATTCATCAGTTACTACAGTAGCATTCATCAGTTACTATGATAACATTCATCAGTTACTATGATAACATTCATCAGTTACTATGATAATATTAATCAGTTACTATGATAACATTCATCAGTTACTATGATAACATTCATCAGTTACTACAATAATATTAATCAGTTACTACAGTAGCATTCATCAGTTTAGCGATTGCCCTAAATTCAGCACAACTACTATTCCAGGTCGGTTACATAAACAAACATGCCTTTCCCTGCCTTAGTGGTTCTCTGGAAACAATCATATACATTAGAACATAGATGGTGTGTTCATTAGGGGAGTATGGGCGACACACTGCCAAACAGGAAAAGGAGGGACGTTTTTCTAACCAATTCTATAACGGCAACAGTCTTTATCAGTGTTCTAATCTAGAGAGTCTATGAGAATTCTCTCATAGACGCTCATGTAAAATTCATTTTTTTCAAATATCAAAGCTTTCAATACAAGCTCTATGTGTTCCTGGAGGGATTGCACTTACGCACTTTCGTTATACGTAACTAAGAAAAGAGAAAGCAGCAGCTTCAATCAATTCATATACTAATGTCAAGATGGCTAGCGTTCAGTGGTAGGAAGTGTGATTGAGTGTGGAAATGGTGGACGTTAGAAGAGGTGGATTATTTGCTTTCTCGTCCATTTTCTTTGTTGTCTTTGGAGAAAAAAATGTTATAAAGGGACTTGGAACACGTTGTCCAATAGTTCTCAAAACATAAAAGGACAAACTATAATTTTTTTTGTGTTACTTGGTTTGAAAGAAAGGATTGACTAATGGCAGATGTAGCCAAGAATTTGTTTGCCAGGCTTACATTTAGGAGGAGACACGACTTGGACCAATCAAGCAATTGTGGATATATAACATTTAGCCCAAACCCTTAGGAAACAATAATGCAGCCCAACACACATTGGAAGTAGCATACAGTCATAAGCAAAAGTTTAGGGACCCCTGACAATTTCCATGATTTTTATTTATAAATATTTGGGTGTTTGGAACAGCAACTTCATTTTCATCTATCAAACTGAAGGACGTAGTAATAGTTCAATATCCATAGTAAAAGTAGGTTCATTGGATGAACAGAAAATGTGTAATATGCATCAAAAGGGAGTTCGACAGGTGCACAAATTTGGGAACCCCTACAGAAATATAAATATTTAGTTGAGCCTCCTTTAGCAGAAATAAAAGCCTTTAGATGCTTCCTATAGCCTGTAATGAGTGTCTGGATTCTGGATGAAGGTATTTTGGACCATTCATCCTTGCAAAACATCTCCGCTTCAAATCACCCCACAGATTTTCAATGATATTCAGGTGGGAACTGGGATGGCCATTCCAGAACATTGTAGATTTTG
The DNA here is from genome assembly GCA_016801145.1 of Umbra pygmaea. Lineage (NCBI taxonomy): Eukaryota > Metazoa > Chordata > Actinopteri > Esociformes > Umbridae > Umbra > Umbra pygmaea. The sequence continues at coordinate 2,599 of JACXGM010036396.1, forward strand.
AGCATTGTTTTGGGTCTTTGTCTTGATAAAATATCCAGCATCGGTGTAACTTCAAATTTGTGACTTATTATTCTACATTATTCTCTATGCTGATATTGAGTGGAATCCATGCAAGCCTCAACTTTAACAAGATTCCCAGGACCGGCACTGGCCACACAGCCCCACAGCATGATGGAACCTCCACCAAATTTTACTGTGGGTAGCAAGTGTTTGTCTTGGAACCCTGTGTTCTTTTGCCGCCATGCATAATGACCCTTTTTATGACCAAATAACTCCATCTTTGTTTCATCAGTACACAGCACCTTCTTCCAAAATTAAGCTGGCTTCTTCCGCATACAGCTTCTCCTTGTGCAAATTGTGCAGAATTTTTTAACGATGCAACAGTGACACCATCTGCAGCAATGTCTTTTTATGCCATGTTCAGCATGTCAATATATAATTCCAAATAGCTAAAAGATTTTGAAATGTAATTGATTATAAAATGACACAACCCTCCTCAGGACAACATTTAAAAATATTAAACTTTCCCCAAGACTAAAATGATTAGTCCATTTGTCCTAATATTGAATTCCGCTTACTCCCTAAATTGTTGATATGTAAACACAGATGATCATAGAACATACACATTGGCCTGTGACTGGCCGTCATGGTCTCTGACTGGGCCTGTATCAAGAGCTTTCAGATAAACTGTTGGTACTCAACAGGATTCGCCTGAGCCAGTGAAGAGTTTAGCTGACAGTAAGACACGTTAATGCTTTTTCACACCACTCAATTATCCCTAGGTAGTACTGGAGCTTGTTCTTATCTGATTTATTTATTTATTTATTATCTAGATTCAGATATACTTGGTATTTAATGTTTTTACCGAAATGTCCCTAAATCATGTATATACTTTAGATTGACCACCAATAACATTTGAATATTTTTTAATATAATCCATTTAGCAAAAAAAACAGTGTTGCAGTCTCCCTGGAAAGGCCTTTGATACATTTCTTTAGTCACCTGGAAAAGTTTGGTTTTGGCACTGGCAAAAACAAAAGTGTTGCATTTATATTTTTATTCAGTGTACATGGATTTGAAGTGGGTCACCATACCCATAATAATGCAATAATGCTATAGGTATTTTTCTGACTATAAGGTTAAATTTGATAAAAGCAAAGTCTTACCCTTATGTGTCTTTGACTCAATCAAATACAAGTTTCCTTTTAAATGATCACCTTTGGGCCTCGAGTATTAAGGTATAATGGTGGGTGGCAATCTTAAAAACCTGTGTAGATGTAACCTGTGTTGCTTGTTACGGGAGGTGGTGAAAGACTTGTGTAAATAGATGGATTCGCCACTTATGTCATTAGGTATAATTAATGTTATCAAAATTAATTTGAGTCCTAGATTTCTTTATCTGTTTCAGTCTCTCCGAGTCCCGGTGCCTGGTTAATTTTTCTTCTTTCGCAAAGTGAACTAGACTGTTTATTTGGCACAGTAAAACACCCAGGGTCAGCTTGGAGAAACTATCTCTCAGTTACAGTCAAGTGGGTTTGAATACTTCCAAATGTAACTATTACTGGCTGCTCAGTCAAGATTTCTCATTCAAACATTTGAGAACAATCCTTCTCACTTTCGGTGGAATATTGAAAATAATATTGTTCATGCCAACACGGGTGTAGATTCAGTCAGCACTTGGAGCAAGCTGCATGCAAAAAAATCAGTTAGAGGGATTTCTCTCAGCTAAAACACCTAAATAGTAAAACACATTGCTTCCAATGTTTCTACAAAATGCTAACTTTAGATCTTGATGTGTAAAAGGTAGTTTTACAGGAACATTGTTATGAGAGTGATGTTTTTATGTCCTTTGATCAGCTCAGGCAGAAATACCGACTGTCTAATAGAGACATATTTAGTTACCCACAGTTACAGAACTTTATTAAGGTAAATCCTACCTAACAAGTCTGTCATGCAAACCAACCATCACAAAATATAATTTCCTGTGTTTATGATGCTACTGATGTAGCATCATCTACTGATGTAGACAAACCCAGACTTTCATTATTTCCCTAAAAAATTCTACAAACAATACCACATAATGACAATGTGAAAAAAGTGTGTTTGAAATCTAGACCTCCAGAAAATATCTGCAGCAGATCTCAATGAGCACAGTGGCCTCCATCTTCCGTAAATGGAATAACTTTTTTTTTAGGAACATTGAAGTACGTTGAGTCAAATGTACTGATGGATATCAGAATAGAAAGTCGAATTATTCCTTATCCGTGAATTCTTGGTTAGCACGCATTGTGTTGAGTCAGCAACATTGTCGAGAGGACAGCCTTATAAAAAACATTTCTGTGTGGGTGGGGCTTTGAAAAACCAGGAAGCCCGTCATTTGTAGTTTTCTACATACTGATCAAATTGGGCCACCTTGTCTGTTTAGCATTATGATGCCTGATAGAAACATCAAAGAAAGAAAAACTGCAGTGTACTCAAAAAAAATCATGGACAACCGCTGCTTGCATGAATAATGCTTGTAACCGCAATCAGTATATCAGGGATGCTTATTTTTGTGACAGAAAACATGCTTAAATGCATTTCTTCTATCTTGCCAGTCCTTACAATCCATGCTGTGATGTAGTACGAAGGAATTTGCCTGTGAAATTAGAAATCCCACACTCTCTCTAGCTCAGCATGTGTCAAACATATCTTATTGTCCTGCAAATATCTGGGAGAAGCTCCAAGCCCCTCCAGACAGCTGTATCATGGTGTGCCCGTTTAAGCTTCATATTTATTAGGTGTAATATATAGTATAGTAATTTTATTTCTCACAATATTTTATTAATTTGTTGCTGGCTCCTTTTAGGGTAGTGTAGTTGTGTGTGACCTTCTTATGGCCATCAACATCCTTGGTCATTTATAGGATCAAAGCTTTAGCCAGGGAGGATACATAGTATGGTGTTGGGTTGGATAGCCTATAGCTTATATATAATAAGCTCTCCCCCAGCCATCTCATTTAGTTTTTTGCCTTCAACTTGCTCACCTCAAACTGTTTAGGCTCAGTATCCCGCCGGCTGGGTATTTTCAAAGAAAAAAAACACCTGGTCTAGAATCACAGCACACAATCTCAACTTTTAGCTAATGTCCCATATCTTTACAAAGCTTAAAATCTCAGGAATCTAGCTAATGTCTCTGTTTAACAATAGCTTTTATACAAATGTTTCATATGTTCCTAAAGTTTAGGATCTAGGAATTCAAATAAATATCTCGGTTTTACTCCAGCTACAAACGTTATGAGTGATAATGTGAGCTATGCGTCTTGTACACTCTGTAGTTTTGTTTTTTCACCTCATGGAAAATACACAGTTGAATTGTAACACGGGTTTACAATTTAAATTTTTACATAATATATACATGTGTCATAGGTCCTTAACTGCCAAAAACAACATTTACAGATGAAATTGTGATAAGAAATAACATCTACATCTATAACTCACTGACCGGAAGTGACATAACGTAAGTCTGGTAAATTCATGCTTAAATTACTATAATATATAAAAAAACATTATACTAAAGAATATCATACTTACAGTCAAAAAACTTTATTCTTCATCATCAAAGAGTCCAAGTGATGACATAGAGCATAGTTCTCCCAGATAAAATCCATCTTGTTATATAAGCAAATGACAATTTCAGGACCGCAACGTTTACGAATGTACCAGGAAGCACCAGAAATACTTTTGTTTATGAAACGCTGCCTGCAATTATGAACGACAGACGTGGGTGAAACATGTCTTAGCAATGTCTGCAATGTTGAAAATCTGCATCCTCATGAAACAGAGTTGTTAAAAATGAGAAAAATTAACCTATGTTTGCCAGAGATATTAATTCTGAACTGGATCTTAGTTCTGAAATGGCTCTTAGTTCTGGAATGGATTTAACTGCAACTCCAACCAATACACTGGCTTTTATTAACACATGCACATGTCTATTGACACAAGCACCATTTTCCATCCACCTCACAGCTTAACTCAAACTTGTCCCCAATGTGGTTATAACTCAGCATATCTGTAGGGTGATAGCATACACATCAATTTCCCCATCTTAAAATGCCTCAATAGCATGTCGCCAAGCTGGCCGATACTTTTGCACATCCAACATGGAAGCCTTTAGTCAGACCATGTGTGGGATGATTACGCTCACCAACTATGCCTCCGTGATTCAATTTACAGGCACATGATCTGTACACAGGGAGTCACTGGAGAGTGATGTGGCAAGGTAGATAACCCATTTAATCTATCCAAAAACCTGGGCAGTGCTATGACAATTTGCACTGCCTCATGCATCATGGGTCCAGGCAAAGTTGGAGAAGACATAGACAGGCTCTAACCACTGACTATACATAGTATCCATACTATATAATATGCCAGACTACGATTAGTATGTCCCAAACCATAGTACGCAAATATAGTATGTCAGTAGTCCCCGGATGGTCTACCATTTCCGGGGGATTTTCAAAGTATGCAACCCTGCATGCTTTTTGGCCTGATATAGCCCACAATCCTTTGCGACACAGAATAGGAGGGGTTTCCCTAAGCCAGTCCTTCTTTGGCAGTGTTTAAATGTAAGTATCCAAAAGTTAGATAATAATTAACATGTCATTACATTCGTTTTTTTGTTATTGTACCAATATTAATAAAGTTTAAATGAAATGCGAACAGGTTGTGCCAAATGTTTAATGTTCAAACTTCATGGGCTTCATCGCTCGTGGAAGTGGTCTAATTTTAGATGCAATGTTATGACGTATGCTAGCCTCATTATTATGTCCCCATGCTAGCATACTCGCTTACTATATACTTAATAAAACATACTTTTCCACCACCTGCATAGTACATACTTTAGTATGTAGTATGTAGTATGCATATTGGGATGTAGCCTATGTTCAAAACACAATTAATTATGTATGAGCTCAATGTTTCATCATTAGAACACTGAAATAAGGGCTGCTGAAAATGTGGCTTTTTCGTTGTACTGTATGTGAATAAAGAATTATAAATCAGTAATATATATATTTCAATAAATGCAATGGAACCTGGAATTTGCTGTAAGACATAGGTTAACTTTAAAAGAGTCCTTTTAAAAAGGTAAGATAAGAAATATGTATACAAAAATATATGACTCTTTTTATAGAAAGACACTGTTCCACGAGTCCAGAAAAGAGTCTTAAGTTTGCTCATTCAGTATAGTAATTTTAAATGTATTCACATAAATCCCAAAATATCTCTTCTCTTTCTACATTGACAGTGCCACGCGGCTTTATCCCGAAACCCGATGCTTGTAACCAGACAACTGTGACGGACGAGCAATTCCAAGATTTTCAGTCTCCCACCATCAAGGTCACTGTGCCCACCCTCTACATGATCTCCTTCAGTGTGGGACTCCCTGCTAACATCCTGGCACTCTGGGTCCTCCTGTTCCACACCAAGAAGCTGCCCTCCACCATCCTCCTCATTAACCTCACCATCACAGACCTTATGCTCCTGGCAGTTCTCCCGTTCCGCATCATCTACCACTACAAGGGCAACGACTGGGTCTTCGGTGAGCCCTTCTGCCGCTTGGTCACAGCTGTGTTCTACGGCAATATATACGGCTCGGTGCTATGCCTGATGTTCATCGCCGGGGACCGCTATGTGGCGCTGGTCCACCCATTCGGTGCCCAAACTTTTCGCAGCCGGAAAACCTCCCTGTTCATGACTGTGGCTGTGTGGGTAGTGGTGTTGTCCTCCATGATTCCTCTCCTCATCTCGAAACAGTCGTTAAAACTGGACAAGCCGCCCATCACCACGTGCCATGACGTGCTGTCTGAAAACGAGCAACAGACCTACTTCAGGCCTTACTTCCTCACACTGTTTTTCCTCTGCTTCTTGCTCCCCCTGCTGGTCGTCCTATACTGCTACGGGTCGGTGATACGGGCTCTGATGGAGGAGGACCAGCGCTATGCCCGCGCCATTCAGCTGACCGTGCTGGTTATGCTTGTGTTTCTGGGTTGCCTGTTACCTAGCAACATTCTCCTCCTCCTCCACTACTCTGGCTCCTACCTGGTGGCAAACGGGAAGGACCTGTACCTGCCCTATGTTGTTAGCCTAGCGGTTAGCTCGTTTAACAGCTGCATCGACCCCTTCATATTCTACTACGTCTCAGATGACTTCCGGAACAAGGTCAGGGTCGCGCTTTGTTGTCACAGGAAGGACTCAAACACAGGGAAACAGGCGTCCTATTCGTCCTCAAAGGGGACACAAAGGTCAAAGGTGACACTGCTGTCCAAAGCTAGTCCGAGTCCCAGAGAGTCAGAGGGAGAGGTAGCGTAAGTCTGAGAAATGCCAGATGGAACAAGACTTAATCCTGTGTAGATGCAATGTTCTGATTAATGTTTTTTCCATACTGCCAGGGACTTGTGTATATATAGTAGAAGTTGTGTAGGTCTGGCCTAAACATAACTGAAAATGTCTTCCATTTCCATTAACCAACAAACAAGTAAGGTTCTGAAATGTACTATTGCTATTCTCTGGTCTAGGTAATGTGTTTATAGCAGTGCTATAGATGGCTTTATTCCTTACTTACATATAAAAATGTACAACTATAGAGGCAGCATTAAGGCCTGTGGAGAACTGGGGAGGATGAATGAGCCCATTGTGAGATAGGGATGATTAGGTTTCCATGATGGTATGAGGGCCAGATTGGAAATGTGTCCAGAACACCAGGGTTAACACCCCTACTCTTACAATAAATGTAATGGGATCTTTAGTGACCACAGAGTCAGGACACCCGTTTAAATTACCATCCAACAGACGTAACCCTACACAGAGCAGATGTCCCCGTCTCTGCCCTGGGGCAATGGGAATTATATTTATACCAGAGGGAAGAGTGTTTTCTACTGGCCCTTCAACACTACTTCCAGCAGCATTGGTCTCCCATCCAGGGACTAACCAGACCCAAACCTACTGAGATTTAAACGCAAACCAGCAGTGGAATTAGGACTGAAGAGAAAACAATCAGGACAGTAGTTCTCCAGGACAGGGGTTGGAGATGCCTGCTATATGGTTACACATCATGTTAAGTAGTAAGTAAGACGTCATTAAGTTCCACTTAGATATGTAGAGCCAAATATAGACATAGATACGTGTTTACACAATCCTGTGTCTGCTTACGTCTGAAAACAAACAACTGTTTGAAGTGTTTCTTCATGAATTATACATTTCTATATTGTGTATTACGTTTATACTTACAGTAAATAATAATTTCATACAGCAAACAAGAATATCAGAGTGTAGCTTTGTCATATTATGCCAATAAATATCCACAGACATTGTTTGGATATATGCTTCAAACGGCTCCGAAGGTCATGTGGCTATGTAAAGCTAGATTGGATCACGAAGATACGTTTATTACCCCAAATATTTGTTTCACAGACTTTATTGAGAGCACCTCAGTGGGAAACAAATGTGCACTTTGCTTGTCTGCAGACAATCTAGGGGTGTGAAAACGAAACCTGTTTTACCCAGGCCATCTTGCTCTTACCAAGGGTGCCAACATTAGTGGAGGCCAATGTACTGCCAAAATGTTCACAGTTAAGCCTTTCTGCATATGTTAATAGTTTTGATTATCTGTCAACATAAAACTAACAAAACCTTTAAGTGCCATTCATCTTTTAACAGCAGTACAGACATTTCCACATTTGAACACTTTACAATGTGTGCACAATTATTAGGCAAGTTGTATTCTTGAGGATTCATTTTGTTATTGAACAACTGCAGTGGGTCAATCCAAAATGTAAATACACCTCAAACCTAAATAGTTAAGAAAGTAAAAGTGTCTTGGCTTTCTTTGGGGAATATCTGTGTGAACAATTGTTTGGCAGCTATTAGTGTGCAGAATAATTATACAACTAAATGAAAAATGAAAAGTTTGTGGGAATAATTAACAAACCAAAAACTAAAAATGTACAAATAAACATTTCTGACATTTCAAAACAAATCAGTGACCAATATAGCCACCCTATTTTCAATAACAGTCATAAGCCTTCCATCCATGGAGTCTTAGTTTCTTGATCTGTTGACAATCAACTTTTTGTGCAGCAGCAACAACAGCCTCCCAGACACTGTTCAGAGAGGTGTACTGTTTTCCTTCACCGTAAATCGACCGTTTAAGAAGGAACAGCAAGTTCTCAATAGGGTTTAGGTCAGGTGAGGAAGGGGGCCATGTCATTATTCTTTCATCTTTAAGGCCTTTAGTGGCTAGCCTTTAATAATACCAGCCCATACCAGTACCCCACCTCCACCTTGCTGGCGTCTGAGTCAAAGTGGAGCTCTGTGCTCGTTACTGATCCAGTCACGTGTCCATCTGGTCTGTCAAGAGTCACTCTCAACTCATCAGTCCATAAAAGAGTCACTCTCAACTCATCAGTCCATAAAAGAGTCACTCTCATTTAATCAGTCCATAAAAGTCACTCTCATCTCATCAGTCCATAAAAGAGTCACTCTCAACTCATCAGTCCATAAAAGAGTCACTCTCATCTCATCAGTCCATAAAAGAGTCACTCTCATCTAGGGCTGGGCATCGTTCAAAATCTTTTGATCCGGTGCCAATTTCGATACCTCAGTTTTGATACCGGTTCCTTAACGATACTTTTTTCGATACCATATTTTTTTTAATCCATTACAACATCAACAGAATACAGTAAACCCAAAACCTTTAATTTACACCTTAATTGTTTACCAGTAAAGCACAAAACATAACAATATAATGTTTCATTCTTTTT
>JACXGM010036397.1:0-11397 GCA_016801145.1 Umbra pygmaea
CCCCCCCCCCCCCCCCCCCATAGAAGCAGGACCCACAATGCATTTTTATTTATTTTACAGCTAGATGTGCAACATCCAACATTTTAAACATTTTATGACACATGAGAACAACTTATTTGAATTTAAAAAATAAAATATATATATTTTAACTTATTTGGTGGATGTGTAACAGTGGGACGCCTTTCCGTCCATGGTTAAAACAACATTTGTTCTTATCTTCATTCATGTTTATTTGATGCTATTTACAACTAGAAGGAAGAGATGATCGTCTCACAAGCAGCTTTAACCGAGGCTCTACAGCGATCTGTCAAAGTATCAAGTATATTTTAACTTTTTCCTTTCATGGAGGGATTTTTGCAATGGCACCAAGGTCATTGGCCAGGGCATTAAGTGCCATCCAGAAAAATACCAAACTCCTTTGCTCTTAAAAGCAGCAATTCAATTGAACGTGAAGTTGAACAGGGCCTCAAACAAAAATTTTGGTCACTGGCAACAAGTACTACTACAGTCACTCAGATTATATAGGCAATATGTTTGACAATGTTCTCAAGTATAATTGATGTATTCCCAGTTAGAAATAACATGGTTTACTGCTACATCTGTTTTTACTTCTGTGACCGAGACATTAAATGTGAAATAATTTTTTTGCTACCGCTTTAAGGTTGCCATCACAAGCAGTTGTAGTTCAAATTGTAACCAGGCTGGGATATTAACTTAGCCACTGGCTTGTGGATGCCCTAATTTTACCAGCCAATTCTAGGAATTCCAAAATAAAAACGCAACTGCCTCTTCTAAATTGCTTCAATACATCAAATTCATCATTAATACGTCTTATTAGGCAAATTACAAAACAGACATGTTGTGAAGACAAGTCAGTGAGACAAATTATTTTTTTAATTGTGCTAATCAGTGTATTGGATGTCCTACTACTATTTTTATCTGGCTACTTTTAGATGTCCAAAAGTAGGTAATTACACACTTTAGAGGTGTAGCCTAAAACATTGCTGTTGTAACCTATTCCACAATATTTATTTAATCAGCAGTTAATTTTACATTTGTAAATTTGTCTTATAATAATCTGTTTGTGAAACATCTTGGAAAATAATCCAAACATTGTTTTAATTAGCTCCCATCAAAATTGCAAGCAGATGCTTCTTCAGCAATGATACCAACATGATAAATAATAAGAAAACATATTATGGTGAAGTATCGGCTACTTGACTTGACTTGCAATTTAGAACTTCGACATCCTACCATTACGTGTGTGTGTGTGTGTGTGTGTGTGTGCGTGTTTAAGATTCTCTGGTCAAACGAGAATGCCGCCTATCAGAATCCGATCATGAAGTCAGATTCAACAAACACCACCACCCGTGTTTTCACCAACAAGCTCTTAACATTAACATTCTACGCGTGAAATGGTTACTGGTTTTACTTTTTTCGATCACGAAAAATAACATTATATAGCCTAATCGTATTATATTCGCATTAAATCCCTCACATCTGTAATACATGATTTGCCCCATATATTTTCTACATTAATTTATAGCCTACTGTGGATTATAATACTGGGGAAATAATTTGTTTTTTTCGCGTGTGCTAATTACCAACCCTGACTCGTAACAACATTCATGCATGTAAATTAACTTTTGGAACATGGTAATAAAAGTATCGCTTTAAAGAAATATTCTCTCGCGCAATGCTTCTCAATTATCTTTCGGACACGCGCTCATTCTATTTCGGTCATTGTTGTCGCGCAGTTGAATAAAATGTGATTGTTTTGTCCAACTATTAAACATCAGTAACACTTTGAATATCACAACGGTATATATGGAATAAATCACAACCTTTATATGTGCATAGCTTTAGACTACTTTTGTCGATGAAGTATTAACAGTGAATGAGCAATTCCAGCAGTGTGAAAACAGAGGTGTGTCTGTGTCATGTGACCACCGTGTAGCAAAACGTGTTTGAGAACAAACAAAATTACAATAAATTTTACTTGTCCATTCGGAAAAGTGATTCTACGAGCTCCTTGTCCGAACCACTTTTTTTACTTGTCCCGGACAAGCGGCCAAGCCTTAATGTCGAGCCCTGCAGCCTCATATCCCCTCCTTTTCACTCCGGCAGCTGTTGACCCCCCCCCCCTTTATTACAGATCTGCTTGATTCACATAGATCACATTTTCAGGTCGGAAAATCTGGAATTCCGGATTAATCCAGAGAAATCACATCCCTGCCATATGGCTCCAAGGATTTTTTACAGTCTATGCTCTCAAAATAAACATTTGAGAATAATGAATGACACAACCTTAAAGTATTTTTCATTGGATTTTATGTGTATATTATATTAGAATAATAATAATAATAAACCTTTATTTATATAGCACATTTCATACTCAGCTCAAAGTGCTTTACATCAATAAAAGTCAATATAGAAAAAGTGTAGAGTTGGAGAATATGCAGTAATTACAGAATGAAATATGGAAGACTATAATCATGGCCTATAAATTTGTTTGATCATTTATATTTAATTACAACGTTTAGTGCATTTTAGTGCATCTGCCTCTTTCGCGGTGGTCTTGCAACCTAAATAATTATGAAAGTAGCCTACATCCATGCACGAAAAATCTAAATACAACTGTAGTAGGCATTTTCCGCTAGAAATTCAATTGTTTTAATCTTTAAAGACAAAACTGTCTTTGTATACCAGTTTCTGCTGTCAAGGAAGATGAACGTTGGCCATGATTTCTGCTCGTTCCGGGGCGTTCCTCCTGCCGTGTTCTACAGCTATACCCGCGTTCTGTCTGGGGCGTTCCTGTGGAGTCGCTAGTCATCTCAATGAATTGGTCCTCTTCTGTAGAGAATTACTGCGTATGAGCAGTAGACAGTGTTACTTTATGAAAACGAGTGCTTTTTACACTTTGTAATGTCACATTTTTCTTTGTAATTTGCATTGTTCTTATTTTTGTATGATATCGATTATTGTCTCATCAAGTTGTTTTGAGGAGACACTGCCTCACTTGCCAGCCTACATTCGCATAATAGCTTCGATTATGATGGAAATGTTTTAGAAATTGTGATTGGCTTATTTTATCCTTCCATCGAGCCACAGAATGCCCATATGGCTCGCGAGCATTTTTTACAGTCTATGCTCTCAAAATAAACATTTGAGAATAATGAATGACACAACCTTAAAGTATTTTTCATTGGATTTTATGTTTTTCAATATATTAGAATAATAATAATAAACTTAATTTATATAGCACATTTCATACAAGGAATGCAGCTGAAAGTGCTTTACATCAATAAAAGTCAATATAGAAAAAGTGTAGAGTTGTTGGAGAACATGCAGTAATTACAGAATGAAATATGGAAGACTATAATCATGGCCTATAAAGTTGTTTGATAATTTATATTTAATTTCAAAGTTTAGTGCATTTTAGTGCATCTACTCGCCTCAACAACTCTTTGCGCTGACTAGATGTAGACTTGAAGCGTTTTTACAGACATTTAATCTTTTATGTAGTTTTCATAATCATATAACTTCATGGGAATCCAATAGTTATTTCATAAATCCCTCTGCCCTTCCATTTATGTCAGGCTTTATGCGAACTGAGCACATATTTTTTAATTAGTGTAATAGGCTATATCCGACATGGAGAATTACATGTGTAAATGTAGCGACATTTACAAAACTTAAAGGGATACTTCACCGATTAGCATTAAGCTTTATATCAGTAGAAACCTGGTAGTATTTTAGAATTAACTGGGATCAATGCCTTATACCCCGCTGGGATGTGAAGTCTCTGTATTGATTGTATGGGAAAGAGGCCTCAGATGACGCAAAAATCGTCATTTTGCATCATCTGAGGCTTGCCTGCTCAGAGGCTATGAACTACAGCCAGCAGGAGGAGCTACTTCTGCATGTTTTCAACCCGCCCATAGGGGGTGGGACCTCACTTCCAGAATTTCAAAAATTGTCAGTCATCTTGAAGCCAAGTGAACAGGCTATTGCTCTGTGGAATAAACTGTGTAATACTTTAGTAGGCTAACCACAATGGCTGAGGGTAGTTTTGAAGATGATATGGCAGAAGGGGGTTTTGAAGATCGGGTGCGTGAATCCAATGCTTGTGGCTGCCAGAAAGAGCTGCAATACAGCGAGGAACAGTTGCGGATGATTGAGGAACAAGAGCCCTTGCAGCTAGAGGAGCGAAACCTGACTGATGCTAAGGAGCAAGAGCCTGGGCAGACACGAGCTGTGGCGGACTGGTGGTGTCAGTGCTCTCGCTGTGCGCATATAGACACAGATAGAGTCCTATTGCTGTCGTGAATTTTAGAAATCTCATTTCGCTGAATCTGCTGAGGAAACGGACCCACCAGTATGTGTAACACAGCACCCTAGCTTTAATCCACACATGGATAGGGGTGTCTTAGAAACCTATTTCCGGATACCGAAAGTGAATTGGAAACGCCAGCCGAAGCCCGAAGGTACAAACGGACGTCTTAGTATAAAGTTAGTATTTTGTTTGTTTTTCACATTAGTCATCTGATCATTGTCACATTAGGGTGACCATATTTTAGTTTTCAACAGCACAAATACAGTATGTATAATTGTAATGTGTTCACAATGCCCAGTCTCACTGATATACATTAGTTTGGAAATCTGCTGAGAGGCACAAACTTTTCACAAGCAGTGCCCATGCGACACACACATTTTATTGGTTTCACATTGGCGTGTCTGGTAAAGTCGCGCACACTCATTTGTTGACTTAGTTACAGTACAGTATAAAACAAAAAAGATTGAAAATGAGTTTTTCTGTTAATATTTATATTTCTTACTTTTTTGTATAGGTTCCACCCTCAACTTAATTGTAATGTACTACTTAATTGTAATGTACAAAATAATCTTGATTATTATTTCAGTGGTTTTAGGACATGTTAGCTAGCCAGATTTTCAAGCCTTGTCAATGTTTTCCTTACGTCGCCTCGTCTGCTGCAAGCAGGCAGACAAACAACCGATCAGTGAAGTTAGGCTAATTTGTTCTAGTAGTTTTAATTGGATGTAACCAACATCTGCAGGTAATGTTAAAAAAATAGTTCATAGATTGATAATCTGTTTGAAACAGTTGAGCTGAGTGTTCGTGCTTCCCTCATGCATCACAATCAGTGTTTGGAATGCTAGTTAACAACGTTATTTTGAGTAACGGGGTAATCTAACTAATTATTTTTCCCATCGTTACAACGCCGTTAACGTTACTATGCATTGATTGAATAAACTCCGAACGCACCCCTAGCTCACAGCTAGTGAGGAGGTGGGTTAATAAGATATTATAATTACGATTATGATTGACTAATGCAGAGTCATGTTTCATTGTAGCCAATCATGTTTGTACACACACGCCAACACACGCGCCACACACCCATACAAACAAAAGCTAAACAGAGATTCAATAAAGGTGAGTTAGGAGCAAACTGAGTAAAGTTGGCATTTTCAATTTGGAGATAAGCTTCAAATTCAAAGTCAAAGGCAAGAACGTGCATGTAATGTGTACATTATGTGCAGGAGCAAAGAAAAACTTTGTTGACATCCGTTATAACCAACTCTAATTTAATGAAGCATCTCACAATGACACAGGCATCTACAAAGCTTTAACAGTAACGCAAATAGTTACTTACCTTTTTTTAAAATAATGTTCCCAACACTGATCACAATAGAATTAGAATGAAACAGAAAGGAATCTTTGAATACAGTTCTCTCTAACATTGTCCTTTCTGTTTTTTGTAGACAATATCACCTAATAGCCTGCTGTCACATTATGGAATAGCTCATGCAAGATGAAGACACATCAGACAGGTCCAGCTCTTCAATGGAAATACTGCGGCTACTGCTGAAGCTCTGAAATTGTTCATGTTATGTTTTCAATTAAAATGTTGAACTCGCATTAGTTGTGGTTTGTGTTAGACATTAGTGGTTCTCAAACTTCTCCTGGAGGACCACCAGAAGTGCCAGAGTTTAGCTGCAGCCGTCAAGAATCACCAGAACCAAAGTCGAGGACATGTTAATTAGTGGACAAGTTGAATCAAATGTGCAATCCAGCAGCAGGTAGTTCAAACACAAGAACTGGCTGGTTGTCCTCCAGGAGAGGTTTGGAAAACACTGAATTAGAGTATGTATTTGCTTGTAGAAATTGTGATTTCAGCTAAATCAGTGACCATAACCATTCAGCCTCCTCAACAAGTCTATAATTTACAGCTTTGGTGTACACATGAGTACAGTGTAAGATTACATTTATTTTTTATTATTCTCAAAGGAAAAATATTGTGCCACCATAGTCAAATGCACACATTAAAACAGAAGTTTTCAAACCCTACTATGGAGGGCCTAGTGTATTCCATTAGAGCCAATTTAGGACTCACACTGCCAGCTAAGGGGAGGTCCTTACCAGGGTTTAAAATTAGCACCATTTATCAGCCAAATGCTTGTAAAATATGCATGTGGCTGGTAGATTTGCTTCACTGACCAGCCAAACAATAGTAATCAGTTGAGTGGCTGGTAAAATTTGAACATTCACTAGCTGTTTGGAAAAAAAGTTCATTTTGAACCCTGGTCCTAACCAATTTAGTGAGCTACTTCATCAGCCCTGTACAAGGTGAAAGCAAAAACCAGCATACACTAGGCCCTCCATGGAAGGGTTTGGAGACTCCTGCAAAAAAATGATGCATGTAATAATGTTCTGCACGATACAAAAACAAAGCATGAAAAATATATAAACTTAGGTGAAGACTAAGAGGACTCCGGGAAGACAATGAGGTAGGTGCCATGATTGAAGTGCGATTAGAAAGTCGTAGCAGCCTCCTTTGATGGGTCTACAAACTGGGTGGTGAGAAGGTTTTCTTGCTGCTTGGATCTCTAGCTGAAAACGTGTGGTTGTCCTGTAAATGATAGGAAATTAAATAGATTACTGTGTCAGCAGTAAAATTATAAGAGCAGAATAAATATGGCTATGTAATATCATGATCCATGTATTAACAACATGTACAGATGTCCTATGTAGTAGCAGTATATTATATTAGTAGTAAGTATAATATAGACATGCAGTATAAAACAGTAAGAAAAACAAATGTTTTTAAATATGGATATTCAGTGTGAACCATATAGACAACTATGTACAGTGTGTTAATATTATATTACTAGTCTTACAATGTTATGTTTAATATAATTAAACATAAAATCTGAACTAACAGTCGACTTTGCTAGACGTTTTTACATTATGCAGTACACAAAACGATTACTGCCAATACGAAATAACAAAAAATGGGGCACCTCACTGGTCACCATCCTGTATTCAATCGCTCATTACTTCAAACTATATACAATCCATTTTTACCTTTATTTTATATACATGTAATATAACATCTCAGAACTGTGCACCAACAGTATAGTATTATCCTTGTTTTGCTCTACTTATTCCTTGCCATTAAATTTCTTTACGTAAATGTTATCACACTGAAAGAGATTTTGCTTTAATCTCGTTGTACATGGGTACACAATGACAAAGGTAGTGCATTTTTCGTCTTATATCCATCAAATATACAGCAACAGGCAGTTGCGTGGTACTGGTAGGCTTAACTCAGAAGCTCAATACTGTAGCTAAGAGCTAATTTAGCCGACTTGTATACAACTTACAAGTAATTATATATATCTAACGTTACTTTGCTGTTTTAATGCAAACAACTATGTCACGTGTGTAACTATGTGATCAGAAATAGGCAAATGCGTTTACTACTGTACCCGATGGGTTCATATTGGTGTCCTCTTCAAAACTTTGGGTGGTTGGTGGATAAGTCCGCAGAAACTGTTTGCAAAATACTTATCTTCCTTAAAATGGAACCTTACGTTTTCTTCTGTGAGTTTTTAATGGCAGATCGCAAACGACTTGAAAGGTGCATATACTGCCACCTACTGTACAGGAGTGTAAGGCCGGGCAAGGCTGTTGGATTTAAATTACTCCTGCCTCTCTAACCGGTAGGCATGCCTTGGGAGTGGCTTCATAGAGCACTGAAGCAAGTGCATTCTGGGAGTTGTTGTATTTCATCCAATTTCACCCAAACTACATTTTCTGGCTTTTCTTGAACCAGAAGGCACCAACTTATAAACTTTATAACATTTCTAATACATAAAAGACCCATTTCAAATATATATTAATCTGTCCAGCGGTGAAGTATTCCTTTAACCTTTTAAGCCTCGCCCCCAAATTCTGCCTAAAAAAACATACCCAAAGTTAAACTCTTGTTACACTGGACCTGAGGCAAGTACAAACATATGGTTGATATTTTTTTAAAGAAAAGACTTTGAAATTTTTGGATATGTAAAATTCATTTTAAACAAATATACACAGTAAATATGGCACAAGATGAAATAAAGAAAATGCATAATTATTTTCTGTTTTTATTTTTCTACATCCTCTTTGAAAGAACCCTACAATGCTATGTATTAAGATAGGATACTGGATCCAATTCAAATCATGTTGTTAAGGGGCTGGCCACATTACTCAATCACTACAAAATGTTAGACTAAACAGCCAATGAGCTATGGCTTTGTTTGTGAAACTATATTTTTAGAAAAAATGTTGATGTTTACATCTGGGTCCTGAGACGAACAAAACATTTCTTTGCTAAATTATCTCTGTCAGTCTTCGGTTAAAATTGTTAATCTTGCACATTTTTAAGATCTCTGTTTCATAAGGATGACGTATATGTCGAAATTGCTAAGATTTTGGACACTTTTCACATCCGTCTTTTGTTCAGAAGTGCAGGGAAAATACACTGTTTTTTTCATTTATTTATGAGTAGATTTAAAAGTCCGGGAAGAAAACGCAATTTTTATATTCAAGATGGATTTTACCTGGGAAAACTATGCTTTAAGTCAATCCTGGGACCCTTTGATGACCAAAAAGAAGGATTTTATGACCGTAAGTAAAATATTTAGTACTAAAATCTTAACATAAGTGACGTCTGCTAATCTGTATTTCATAAGTAAAATGTAATTGTTTTCAAGACGCGTACCTGACATTAAGTACTCTAACGTTGTGAATTTTATAGGTACACTAAAACCGAGATATTTGCTAGAATCTCAAGATTCTAAGCTCTAAGAACATATAAGACTTTTATATATATCCTAAAAAAATGAGCGTGGAAGTTGTTTCTAGTTGGCTTTTTTTTTTTAGAAGAAAAACTCATTACTGTTTGCCGTATGTGTAGTTTGAATTAACCGCCATAACCGTTGTGAATTTTACACCTACACTAGAACCAATTTCTGCTGGAACCCCAACATTCTAAGCTTTAAGGAGATATAAGACTTGTATATATAACCTAAAAAATGAGGGTGCTAGCCGTGTTTTCCTTTTGCCATTCGATTTACGTTTAAGTACAAAAACGGCTAGTTGAGTAAACAAGCTAACAGCTTTTGGTACTGGCTGTTTACGTCACATTATGACTAATAGTTATCTCGTTTCATTAGCTATTTTAAAACCCCAACATTCTATGCTTTAAGGACATATGAGACATGTATTTAAAACTTCAATATTGCATTTTATTCCTTAATGTATTTACTATGAAGTGAAAACAAAAACGTTTTTTTTTCAAGACACGTAGCTGACATTAAGTAGTCGTAACGTTGTGAATTTTATAGCTACACTAAAACCGAGATATTTGCTAGAATCCCAAGATTCTAAGGACATATAAGACATGTGTATATATAACCCAATAAATGACGGTGTTAGCCTTGTTTCTAGTTTGACATTCCATTTAATTTGAGGCACATGTGTACAAGGCACGTAGCTTACATTATGAGGGGAAATTATTAGTTATGTTATAGGTACTATAGAATGGTGACATTTGCTACATTCCTGAGTGTCTAAGCTTTCTGTAGATATATAACATGTATATATAACCTAAAAAATAGGACTTGTGAACTGTGATTGTTTGGACTTGTGAACCAGTGTTATTTTTTTAAGACTACCGGCGCGGGTATGGTGCTCCCTAAGTAGTTAAGGATTATGGTAGCAATGGAAACAACAAATAGCCTACTTATAATATAAATATTATTCAATTATTTATTTTGCTACAACATGAGTGTAGCCTATGTAAAATTATGAATTTTGAGAAACAGCGTTTCATTGTTGAAAAAATAATCGGCGACAATTCTATAACACATGATAGCCAGTCACTTTAGTTATTACATTATATTGCAAAGACTAAAGTTAAAAGTATTTAACAACATGATAGACATTATTTAGTTAATTCTCAGCCAGGGCTAAAGATCTTTTGTCAGTGGTTATTGGCCATTGAGCCATTGAAAGCATTCTTTCACTGAGAGGTGCTTAGCGCCTTGGTTGCTTAGCGCCTGGGTACCAGATAATTGCCTGGGTACCAACGTTAAGTGGCGTCAGATTTTGGCAGTTTTAGTAGTAATTAGGGGTAAAAAAACATGGAAATCATTGATAAAAAGCTTTCTGTTTGAGATTTTTGAAATTGGACAACAGAATATTGTAAAATAAACATATTTAGGAAAAGTCAAGGAAGGACGAGGGTGTCGCTTTCAAAATCACAGATATATTTTAATTACAAACTCAAATGCCGGATGGCGTCGGCCTTTGGCGGTTCTAGTGTTAACTCCACGTAACGTGTTATTTCTAGGGCTGTCAATCGATTAAAAATAATTAACTAATTAATTGCACAATTTGCTGTGATTAATTGCGATTAATCGCTTTTTTTATTTAAGACTGAAGCTTATAATAATATCCAAATGCTGAATCACTTAACTTTGCAAATATGAAGAGAAAAAACAAGGAAAGATTCTGCTAAGTTCAGAATGTTGAATATCTTACAGAACAACAACAACAACATAGAACAGCAACAATTTGGCTTACTCCTGCTTTACTTTAGCCAATTACTGAGACAGACCAGTCTGTTTACATTATCAGGGGACAAAGCAGCTCGCTTCTTTTGGATGATGTGGCCTGAGAGTGAAAACAACCTCTCACAGGGCACTGTGGTTGCAGGGGTTGAGAGGTACTTGCGTGCAATGCGTGCCAGCCTGGCATGTGCTCCTTCTCTCTTTGACCACCACTGTAGTGGACACCCCTCCATGTCCATTTTGGGCTCTGCTTTGTAGCGTTCCACACATTGTTCTGTGGACTCTTCATCTGTATCCGTATCTGACGAACCCAGCAAGAAGACGGACATCCTTCTCTTCTTTGGCGGCTGTTCCTCTGTTGTCTCTGAAGGTGGTTGTTGTGTAGGCCTCTCTCCCACCACCAGGTTGCTTATTGAAGCCCACACCTCACTCCTGTCAGCTTTGGGAAGACACTTCAGGTCCTTAAACCTGGGGTCAAGT